>JAQZBX010006967.1:0-51736 GCA_029593785.1 Cabassous unicinctus | reverse complement strand
AATCTGAGGAGGAAATCAAGGAAAAAATACCATTTACAAGAGTAACCAAAAGAATCAAATACCTAGGAATAAATTAAACTAAAGATGTAAAGGGCTTATATACAGAAAATTATACAACACTGTTAAAGGAAATCAAAAAAGACTTAAATAAATGGAAGAATGTTCCCTGTTCATGGATAGGAAGATTAAACATCATCAAGATGTCTATCCTACCCAAACTAATCTACAGATTTAATGCAATCCCCCAAAAAATCAACACTGTATTTTTAAAGGAATTGAAAAAACTAACTACAAAATTTGTTTGGAATGGTAAGAGGCCCCGGATTGCCAAAGACATATAGAAAGAGAAAAAGTTGGAGGTATCACACTACCTGACTTTAAAACATATTAGAAAGCTACAGTGGTCAAAATTGCATGGTATTGGCACAAGGATAGACATATTGACGAATGGAACCGAATTGAGAGTTACCATCTTACACCCATTAGAATGGTGGCTATTAAAAAATCAGTGGACTATAATTGTAGTAGAGGATGTGGCGGAATAGTAATCCTCATCCACTTTTGGTGGGATTGTAGAATGGTCCAGCCACTGTGGAGGACAATTTGGTAGTTCCTCAGAAAACTAACTTTAGATCTTCCATATGATCCAGTGATTCCACCTCTGGGCATATACCCTGAAGAATTGAAAGCAAAGACACAAACAGATATATGCACACCAATGTTCATAACGGCATTGTTCACTATTGCCAAAAGTTGGAATCGACCCCGGTGCTCATCAACAATGAATGGATAAACAAAATGTGGTACATACATACATGGAATATTACTCAAGTGTAAGAAGGAATAAAGCTCTAACACATGACATAACATGGATGAATCTTGAAGACCTTATATTGAGTGAAGCTAGCCAGGCATTTAAGATGAACAGTACATGACCTCACTGATATGAATTAAGAAAATTGAGCAGTATCTGAGAACTCTTTTCTGAAAGATAATGTCAGAAGAAAGAGAAAGAGAAGAGAAAGTTGTGAGCCAACACCCACATGAACATAATCTATATTAAAGTGATAGTGTGTATGCATTTTGAAGGGATAGGACAGGTGGGTAGTGATATTATTGGGTTTGGTGGTGCAGGTTTGACAGGTGTGTAGATTGGGAAGCAGAGGTTAGAATACCCAGGATACTGGGGGGAGAGATGGGAGAGGGACACTTGGGATTTGTGGGTATGAGTTGAAAGTACAGAGATGAGAATGCTCTTATGGCAATATGACAAGGAAGTGTCACTGGTTTAGGGTTTTGGTTGGGGGGGGGCATTCAGGACAGGGATCATCTGGAACAGGCTTCTAGGGAGTGTATGAGTGTTCATCCTGTCATAATGTGTTGTATCAGTGGGTGGAGACCCACACAATGAGTGGGAAGGAGATGGACTCCCATCTTTGTGAGGACCGATTCACTCAGAAATAGACAGGTGGGCATCTCTTAAGAGCAAGGGTGCTTCCTAATAGAGGAGGTCAAACCAGTGTTTCAAGACCTCTTGTTGCATGTAATTATGAATCTTTCATCCAATGACTCAAGCCAGGGGGTCATTGTGGGCCCCGGGTGGATGGGGATGGAGGACAGAATAGATCAAATGAGGTATTTAGTAGTCAGTGGAAATGTTTTTCATTACCTTATAGTGATGGACACAGGACATGGTAAATATCATCATAATTTATAAAAGTATACAGTTTAAAATATAAACCATAATAACCATTGAGCATGTTTAGTAGCTAAGTTTCAGTATCTTTATATCTGTTATAACAATGCTACCATCCACATACAAAAAGGTTTTAATATGGGGTGAGGAAAGGGGGAGGAGGTTGGGTATATGAGAGTCTCTTGTGTTCTGCATGTGACTTTACTGTGACCTAAAACTACTTTGAAAATTAAATGAAAAATAGTGAGACACTGGGGAGTGAGAGGGGGAAGGTGCCACGTTACAGACTGGACACCAGATATTGCAGTGATAAAAGGCAAAATGTCAAAAAAAATTTTTTTAAATTCCCCCCCCCATTTTTTGAATAACCCAATCTTTTAATTTTATTTTATTTACAGTTTTTCTTTTAAGTTTTCATGTATTTTATCTCTTACATTTAAGCTTATCATTATTATTTCATTTTCCTATTAATTGTATTTGAGTATTCTATTGGCTTCATCTTTAAAGAAGCTTTGGATCACAGGAGGGTTACAACTGGGGTGGGATAGGATTGTTGATGGGGGGTGTCAGGGATGGGGGTTCATGCGAGGAAGTTCACCTGAACATACATAAAAGGTATATAAAATTGCTCAAATGCTCATGGGGCATGGTCACAGTGGGTGGAGAATCGCTCAATAAATGAGAGAATACTGAATTACCATCCTGGAGAGCTCTGCCACATTCTCCAAGGGAGCAGCAATAGTCCTCCAAGTGCAGAGGCAGTGTCAGGCTAAGGAGGATGATCCACTGACGGGCTCTTGTTATCGATAACTAGCCTTATGAGTCTTTGCTCTTGAAATTGAAACTTAGCCTATTGTTATGGGGTGCCTAAGGTTTGTCTCCTGAGAGCCTCATTGTTGCTCAAATGTAGACTCTCTCTAAGCCAAACTCAGCATATGAATGCATTACCTTCCTCCAAGAATGGGACATGACTCCTGGGGATCAGCCTCCCTGGCAATGAGGGATTACTACCAAGTGCCATATGGCAATATGACTGGAAAAAGACCTTGAATAAAAGGGGGAAATGGTAAAGACAAATGAGTTCATATGGCTAAGAGGCTTCAAAGTGAGTTGGGAGGTCATCCCAGAGGTAATGCTTATGCACATCTCAGTAGTACCTCAGAGGCTTCTAATGTGGATATCACCCCAAATAGAGGGGCTCCTGACACCCCGGTCCTATATCAGAGTGGATATCCCCAGAGTTTGGTGCCTTATCAGTAGGCCCTACTTTGGAATCTGTGCTCCTGAGAGTGACAGAGTTGGACTCAAATATGTCTTCCCTGCACATGGTCCATCTGTTCCTTTTATTCAAACCTATATGTGGTGCTGGAGGTTTTAGGTGTACTTCCAGCAACTGGATTCTTTGGGCTGTCCATGTGCCAGCTGGGCCCGCAATCTTGGTGGAGATGCAACTCATACTCTACAGCTCAATGGACTCACCCAGGACACCTGGTAGGTAGAAGATGATGGACAATGGCCATCCCAGGGAACAGAGAGAGTCTGCAGCTGCAGGCTGGATAATCCCATCCATCTTATCAATGGGATATAAGCCCCTCTCACTTGGAGGTGGAGTGGACATCACCATCACAGACTTCTCAGGATTGGGGAAAGAATTATGGACTAGAATGAAGTTACTGGTATTCTGTTATAGACATATTGTGATTCAAGCATTGGAAGAAATTAAAATATTAATGTGAAGCCAGTGGCCACTGGGGACTTTGAGGGCAGGGAGCAGTAAAAACAGTTGTAAATCAGGGTTTTTTTTTGGGACTTGGGAATTATCTTGAGTGACATTGCAACTACAGATATAGGGAATTTTATATCATCATATAACATGCAGCACTGTGTGGGAGAGATTTTGGTCTACAATATGAACTATGGTCCATGCTTAGTGGCAAAACCCCATTGCAGGTGATGTGCTGCACTAATGAAGGATGTTTATGTGGGAGGTTGTGGCAGGTGTGGGAGGTGGGGCATATAGGAATCCCTATAATTTTTGTGTAACATTTAGTAGTCTAAGTATCTTTTAAAAAATAAAAAACTATTATAAAAAAATAGATATGCTGCAGCATGGATGAAACTTGAAGACACCATGCTGAATGAAATAAGCCAGATACAAAAAGATAAATATTGCAAATTTTTCTTATATGAAATACTCAGAATACATAAATTCATAAATACTGTAAGCTTATGAGTTGTAACCAGTGGGTGGGTGTTGGGGAGAATGAAGTTCTTGCTTAATGTGTAAGAATTCTGTTTGGAATGATGTGTTTCTGGAAATAGATAGTGGTAAATGTTACACAATTGTCAATGTATTTAATATCACAGAATTGTAAACTTATAAATGGTCAAAACAAAAAATAAAAAAAACCCTATGTTGACAGCCAGCAAGATGGCAGTAGAGTAAGGAGCCCTAAAAGTCAGCTCATGCTACAGGGCAGTTAAATTTCCCAGAGCTATCCAAAGCACTTGTTTGAGGGCTCCAGGAGACCAGAAGCACATCCTGCAACATCCTTGAAAGAATGGAAGGAGGAGCCTGCACATCTGCAGAGAAGATCCATGACTAGAGCACTCCCTGCCATGGTGGCTGGTGCCCATACTCCACTGGCAGCACAAGCCAACTCAGGAGATATTCTGTGGCTGGAATTGGATGTCCAATTTTCCAATAATGGGGGAGGAAGAGACAGTTTGGCACCAACTTCAGGTACTGATTAGCAAATTGGGCTGGCTAAAGTATAATCCTAAAAGCAACTAAAGTTTGAACCTGTCCAAGTCAGAAAGAGGCTGGTAGCTGCCATTATAACTCTGCCTCTGGCATGAGAGGAAGTGGGATGGACTGAAAATCACAGTGCTCATAGGGACTGGCTTCTTTCCATCCAGATCAGATTGCAGATTTAGCCTAATACCCAGCCCTACCTCTGACAGAGTAGAAGCTGGGGAACCTGGACCATTCACTCCAGGAAACTACAGGCTATGCCTTGTAAGCCAGTGCTTTTCCTACTCTGGCAAAGATTAAAGATATTAAAATGACATTGGATGATCACAAAGAAGAATTTGAAAGCATACATAGAAAAATAGCAGATTTTACAGGAATGAAAGTCACAATAAACAAAATTAAAAATATATTGGGGAGAAGCGGCTGTGGCTGAATCGGTTGGGCTCCCTTTTACCATGTGGGAGGCCCCAGGTTCAATTCCCAGGGTGTCCTGGTGAAGGCAAGTCGGCCCATGCGGCATGGTGAGATGATGGCCCACATGGCGTGGTGAGCTGATGGCCCATGTGGCAAGGTGACTGGTGCAGCAAGATGATGCAACAAAGGGAGAAAAACAGGCACAGAAAAAAAAACCCACAAAGCTAATGGACACATTGAGCACAAGTGGCAAGAGGGGGATAAATAAATAAAAAATAAAAATAAATCTTAATATGTATTTATTGGGGGAAGCAGATGTGACTCAAGTGATTGGGCTCCCATCTACCATATGGGAGGTCCGAGAATCTGTTTACGGTGACTCCAAAAGAGAAGATGAGAAGAAGAGAAGACAAGCAAATACAGAGAACACACAGTGAATGGGCACAGAGAGCAAGACAGCAAGTGCAAAAGCAACAAGAAGAGGAATAAATAAATAAAAATAAATCTTAAAAATATACCTTGGAATCATATAACAGCAGATTTGAGGAGGCAGATAAAGGCTTGGTGAATTTGAAGAACTGGCCTCCGATAGCAAACATACAAAAGAACGGATGAAGAATAGAATGGAAAAAATTGAACAAGTTCTCAGGGAAATAAACGGCATCAAGAGATGTGCAAACATGTGTGTCATGGGTGTTCTAGAAGGAGAAGAGAAGGGAAAGGGGGCAGAAGGAATATTTGAAGAAATAATGGTAGAAAATTTCCCAACCCTATTGAAGGACAGAGATATCTGTGTCCAAGAAACACAATGTACTCCTATCCAAATAAATCTGAATAGAACAACTCTGATACATACTAATCAGAAAGTCAAATGTAAAAGACAAAGAAAGAATTCTGAAATCAGCAAGAGAAAGCAATGCGTAACTTATAAGGAATACCCAATAAGATTAAGTGCCAATTTCTCATCAGAAAACATGAAGGCAAGAAGACAATGGTATGATATATTTAAGATATTGCACATGAAAAAATTTCAGCCAAGTATCTTATTTCAGGCAAAATTATCTTTCAAAAATGAGGGCAAGTTTAGAATATTCACACATGAACAGAAACTAATAGAGTTTATAACAAAGATACCAAGCTTGCAGGAAATACTAAAAGCTGTGCTACATTCTGAAAAGAAAAGACAGGAAAGAGTGGCTTGCAAGAGAGTCTAGAAATGAAGATTATATAAGTAAAAATAACTAAACATCTCAAAAGAGTGGTGAAAATATAATATGGCAGATATATCTCAAAGGTCAAAATGGGTAAAATAAGAACTGTCTTTACAGTAATACCATTGAATTTTAATGAATTAAATTCCCCAATCAAAAGACACAGACTGGCAGAATGGATAAGAAAATATGATCCATATATATACTGTCTGCAAGAAACTCAACTTAGACCCAAGGATACCAATAGAAGGGCACTGAAAGGCTGGAAAAAGATATTTCATATATGCAGTAAGCAAAAAATAAAAAAGATTGAGTAGCTATACTTACATGACATGAAATGGACTTTAAAAGATACTAGTAATGTGCAATCAGGAGGCAGTTAGGAAAAACATTCCATTTATAATAGCAACTATAAGAATCACATATTTATGAATAAATTTAATCAAGCATATAAATCACTTGTATTCAGAAAACTACAATGTATTGTTAAGACAAAAAATATCTAAATAATTGGAAGAACATTCCATGCTTATGGATTGGAAGACTAAATATCATCAAGATGTCAATTCTACCCAAATTTGTTGAAAGATTTATTTTATTTATTTCTCCCTACCCTCCATCTGTGCTTGCTGTGTCTGTTAGTTGTACACTTGGCTTCCCTTTTATTAGGAGGCACTGTGAACTGAACTGGGGACCTCCCATGTGGGAGGGAGATGTGCAATCACTTGAGCTACCTCCACTCCCTGCATTGTGTCTTTCATTATGTTTTCTTGTTTGTGTTTTCTTGTAACATCAGCTCACTATGTTTGCCCATCACATCAGGTCACTGTCTTACTTGTCCTCCCCAAGAGCCACCAGAAACTGAACCCAGGACCTCCCATGTAGTAGGTAGGAGCTCAATCAGTTGAGCCACATATGCCTCCCTACCCAAATTGATATACAGATTCAATGTAATCCTGATAAAAATTCCACCAGCATTTTTTAAAAAAATGGGAAACACAATTATGAAATTTATTTGGAAGGGTAAGGGGTCCAGAATAGCCAGAAACATCTTAAAAAGGTAAAGCAAAGTTGGAAGACTTTCATGTCTGGACTTTAAATCATATTACCTAGCGAGAGTGGTAAAAACAGCATGATACCGGCATAAAGATAGACACATAGACCAATGGAACAAAACTGATAGTTCAGAAACAGACCCTCATATCTACGGTCAAGTGATTTTTGATAAGCCTGTCAAACCCACCCAGCTTGGGCAGAACAGCCCATTCAACAAACGGTGCTGGGAGAACTGGATATCTATAGCCAAAAGAAAAAAAGAGGACCCCTATTTTCACACCTTATACAAAATTTAACTCAAAATGAAAAAAAAAACTAAATATAAAAGCAAGAACCATAAAGTTTCTAGAAGAAAATGCAGGAAAACGTCTTCAAGACCTGATGGTAGGTGGTGAATTCTTAAAGGAGATAGGAGGACTGAGATGGACTACTGATGCTTAATGTATGTAGATGTTTTAACTAACTTTACTGTAAAAGTGTGGTAATGTTTAGAGTTGATGGTAACACATTATAGTAACAGCTGGTTTATAGGTGGGAATGTGGCTGGAAAGAGTAGTTTAAGGATGTAAAGGCACATTGAAAAAGATACAGAGGAAGGGAGCTCCATAGACATGGAAGAGAAGAGAACTTTGATCCTGCGGGCCCAGGAAGAGAGATGAGCCATTTGCCTGGTAGTTCACAGCTGAGGAGAACAGAGCAGCTGAGCCCTATGCCAGCCTGCAGCTGAGATCAGAAGAAGCTGGGCCCACAGAGCCTTAAGAGGAAAGAGGAAGTCTGAACCCTCACAGACAACACCAACCATTTTGTTTTAACATGTGGCAACTGACTTTGGATGAGAAATCAACCTTAAGTTGGACTCTTTAGGGCCCTGTCACTGTAGGCTTTTAACCCAAACATACACCTTTTATAAAAGGCAACAGGCTTCTGGTACTTTGCATCAGCACCCCTTTGGCTGACTGATATAGGAGGGAAGAATAGAATAGGGCATTGGAATTCTTCTTCATGATCTTGCAGTGATGGATACAGGACATTTTGAATTTTGTCTAAACATATAAAAGTGTATGGGCAAAATGTAAATCAAAATGTAAACCACTGACCATGGTTAGTAGCAACGCTTTGATATTTGACATCAATTTTAACAAATGTACTGTACACATGTAAAATTTCATTATTGGGGGAAAGTGGGAGAGTGGGAGGTGTTTGGGTATATGGGAATCCCTGATATTTTCTATGTGACTTTTCTGTAAACTAAAGCTTCTTTGAAGATAAAGTGAATAAAATAAAAACTGAGGGAATGTACAGAAGAAATAGTCGCTGTACATAAAAGATAACAGATCTTACAGGAATGAAAGACACAATGATTTATTTTATTATTATTTTACTTTAATTTTTTTCTATATTATTTGTTATTTTTAATTATTATTTTATTTTCTGACTACTTGTTTATGTTTTGGCTGTGTTTTGGGGGTGTTTTTTTTAAATATGTATTTTTTATTTTTAAAAGATACTTAGATTACACAAATGTAAACACAAAAAATAAGGATTCCCCCTATAATTTTTGTGTAACATTTATGTAATCTAAGTATCTTTAAAACATAAAAACTAAATAAAATAAATATAGGGATTCCCATATACCTCACTCCACATACCTCCCACACCCTCCCACATAAACAACATCCTTCATTAGTGTGGCACATTCATTGCAATTGATAAATGCATCCTGAGGCATTGCCACTGAGCATGGACAATAGTTCACATTGTAGTTTACATTCTTTCCCACACAATTCTGCAGGTTATGGGAAGATATATAATGGCCTGTATCTGTCATTGCAATGTCATTCAGGATGATTCTCAAGTTTTGGGGTGGTTTTGGATCTCAGAAGTGTCACAGCTGTGGCAGTACAGGATCACTGGTACAGGGTATCAGTGATAGGGGAAGTGTGGGGAGTGGTGCACATGGGGCATTCCTCTATGACATATGAATATATTCAAGTGGTCATGGGACATTGTCTCAGTGGATGGAGATCCACACAATAACCAAAAAATATTAAATTCCCATCCTGTGAAGTCTTGCTACATTCTCCAATAGAGTGTCAAAAATCCCCCAAGTACATGGGCAGTGCCTAGTGAAGGAGGACAGACCATTGTAACAGACCCTTGATATTATTGGTTGAACTTATGAACTTTTTGTAGTGAAATTGAAACTTAGTATAATATTGTATGTTGCCTAAGAGTTACCTCCTGAAAGCCTCCTTTTTGCTCAAAATACCACAAATACAAACAAGAAAACAGCCTGGGGAAACTTCCTGGGCATCAGACTGTCCATAAGGAGCTCTCCAGGGAGGGCCAGCCTAATGGAGAAGCACCCTAGGGGAGGAGTATCCTGGGGGAGCATCCTGTGAGGGAGTAGTATTGGTGGGGAGCATTCTATGGGGGAGCAGCTTGTGGGGGAGCACCCTGGGGAGCAGTCTAGAGGGGGAGCATTCTAGGAGGGAGCTTTCTAGGGTGGCATCCTGGGAAGGAGCAGCCCAGGGAGGACACAGCCTGGGGAAGCAGTCCCACCCTCCACTCATCCTTTGGGCCTTGTAGGGGCTGGTGCCCACACCCAAGATGAAATCTTGCAGCTTCTGGTGAACGTCTTTGGAGAAGTTCTGGCTCTTTAGACCCTCTGGGTAGAGGGAGGAGGGTGGTGGGTGTCTGGACAAGGAGAGTGAGAGGGACTGTTATGGGAACAGGGACCCCCAAGTCTCCTCTCCTCTCCCCCTCCACCTCTCTGTCCTCAGTCTGGGGAGAAGGTGTGACCAGCTGCCTCCCATAGACTCAGAGGTGCACAGGCAGAGGTGCTGGCCACCTGCAGACCCCAGGTGAGGGCCACAGGTGTAGGGCTACAGCAGGGCTCCTGACCCCCATGGAGCCCACTCCTGAGCCCAGCTTCTTCATGGGGTCCCAAGACCCTGCACACTCCCTATGCACAAGTTTGGCACCCATGTCCTTTCTATGGTAGAGTTGTGTGTGAGCAAAGGATCAGCTATCAGTTATTCAGCCACTGCTCCCCTTGGAGTCCCTGAGGGTGGAGCCAGAAAGGGTGGGACACTTAGTGGCCAGGCTGGAGGGACCTGGACCCTGAGTGGGCAGGATGCTGAGTGGCTGGGACCCCAAGTGCGCAGCACTAGGAGTGTGCAGGAAGAGGAAGGGGGACCAAGAGTGGGGGGGACCAAGAGTGGGGGACACAGAGTGGGGATATCTGGAGTGGGGGACACAGAGTGAGCTGTGTACTCACACAGCCAATGGCTCCTGGGATTCTTCACCTCTGGGCAGAGCTGTGCCCTGGGGCTGAACTCCCTGTCCCTCTGCAGAACCAGTCCCCTGAGGTAATGGCCTCCACCAGACCATTCCCTTACTTGCTGCCCTCTTCTCTTTTCCTCTCAGGCCCGGCTCTGGCTGCAGGGGTGCTGGAGCTGGAGGCGGCAGCATTACTGCACCCCAGAGCATTCTCCCCAAGGTGGAGGAACCACCTCAGCTCCTCCCCCTTGTCACCTCCCTGTTGTCCCCTGGGTCCCTGGGATTCTGGCTGGGGCATCCTTCTGTGGTTAATCCTGCCATATGAATGACCCTCAGATGATTCATCCCACACAGGGTCCCCAACCTCATCCTGCACCCTCTTCAATGCCCAACACCAGGGGGCCGGGCTGGGAAGCAGCCCTCAGGGCCAGTGACTGCAACCCTCACCCCCATGCCAGCCCCACTCCCTGGGCAACCCCTCTTGGTGGGGTCCCATGCTTGCAAGCACTGGAGGCCCTGGGACATTAGTGTTGTCACCATACTCACTGACTCTCCCCATGCCCCACTCCACACAGCCCCCTGGCCTGGAAAGTCCATCTCCCACCACATCAGAGCCCTCTGCCCTGCTCCCTTGTCACAACCCCAATATGGTCACTCTCACCCATGCTGCCCACTCCATTTGGGGAAGACACAACTACCTATGAGTATCCAGCAAATACCATCTCAGTGGACACCCAGCACCCAGGCTACCTGCCCATCTGCCTTAACAATGCCCTCACCCTCCTGCTCTCCCCTCAGTCCCCCATGCCCCCCACTGCTCATGGCCACTGAGGACCTTGGTACTAATTTCACAGCAATGCAGTGTAACCAAGTGAAAAGTGCCTTCCTGTCCCACACCCAGCCTGCTTCCAGGCTGACCACCAGACCCTGGGTGGCTCCCACACCTTCCCCTGCCTTGCCCAGGACTTCCCCAGCATCCCCTCCTTTCAGCACTGTCAGTATCTCTTTTCTGAGTTATTCCCTTAGCTGGGATCTCCAATCTCACACATTGGCCTCTCCAGCCTCCCCCACCCCTCCAGCTGAGCTGTGATGCTTCTCCCCACTCCCACAGCACCTCTCAGAATGATCTAGACTCGTGGTGCTGACTCCATTTCCCACACTCACCATGGCACACTCCAACCCACTTGCCACAGCACAGCATCATGGCCCAGCTCACCAGCCACCTCCATCCAACAGCACTCCTGGACAGACCTCATCTGATTGGCTTCCAGAACACCTTGCCATTTTGATGACCCTCTTATCTCACTCACCATGCCCTCTCAGATCCCTCTGCTAATACCTCCTCACCTCATTCTGTGTGGAAAGTTCAGGGATGAGACCCTGAAGATCAGAGAAGCAGGGTCTTATCCCTCAGTGCTCTCTCCCCCTCTCTCACCACATCAGGGTTGAGCACAAACTGATACAACAACACTGGCTAATAGTTGTCAGCCATTTAAGCAGGATGATGCTTCCCACTGCTATTCTTTCTGCTTCTGTGTATACTAGAAATTTGCATAAGAAAAAAAGTGATGTACAAATAGCTGTCTGCTGAAGGCTTGATATCCAAGTGACCATTGAACCACTCCATGGAGGTCTACACATCACACACCCAAATGGAACTCCATTCATCCCTCTCACAGTTCCCCCAGTGCCCAGGGTTGTGGACAGCTTGGCAAGGAGCACTGTGCCAGGAGCCTCTTGCCATTCCACCAGGACAGGAGGGCAAACAAGTCCTGAGTGTCAAACCTGGCCCATGACCTGTTTTTCTGTGGCCCAAGAACAGAGAATAGCTCTTACTCTTTTAAGGGTTCTAAACCACCCCCCCACACACACACATACAGACACCACATGGCCCCTGCTGCCTACCCACTACCTGGAAAGTTGCTGACTCCCCTCCTGGATGTCAAGAACCTCCCACACCCTGGCCTTGTCATGGCAGCACCCACCACCATGCCAGCCCAAGGTGACACTGTCCCTTACTGATACTCCTCAGCCCCAACCTCCTTGCTCTGTGAGCCCTGCATTTGCAGCCAGACCTTGACTGACAAAGCAGGTGACAAGTGTTACTCAATAAGGGTACATGGTGAGTGCTGGAGAAATGCTGGCTAAGAGGACATTTGATATGTTCTGGCTGTTCCCACTGCATCAGGTTCTCCTGCCCCACCTCTGTGATTTCAGCTCCTGGGCCATGGGGAAGGCCCTTGCAGTAAGCACAAACCCACACTCAGAGTCAAATTCTTCCTGGCGGGACCCTGTGGGGTAAACACTAACTCATTCCCAGTGCACACCTATTCCTGGGAATTAGCACAAACCTATACCCAGTGCACACCTTTCCTGGGCAAGCCCTGTGGGGTAAGCACAAACCACATCCAGCACCTGCCATTTCATGGAGGAGCCTACCTCTTCCTGCAGCGGAACCTCTGCGTGGAGGTCAGCATGGCTGTGCCCAGCCTCTTCCTGTCCAGCTCATAGTGGATGTCATTTCAGAGCTGCACCAGCTCCTGACTGCCTCCTGGTGAAGCCCAGCAGCCCTGCTGAGGGAGCATGCTGAGCTCTGGCTGCCTTCATCCCCCTGGAGTGCATGAGAACTGGAACCCAGCCTCCTGACCTCCAGGAAGGAACCATGCCTGGGTCAGGGACTGGGACTTTGGGGTAAATCCTACTTCTGCCGGCTACAAAAGCCCCTGAGTGACTAAGTGGTGAAGGCAGAAAATGACCAGGGCACCATCCTTGCCACCCACCAGCAGTGTGGCTCTGTGTTAACTGGGTCATGACATGGGGCCATGGAACATGCACACATCATTCCCAAAAGGGCCATGCTCCTTGGACTCCCTCAAATATCCCATGAGTTGAGAATGGCTCTGAGCCTCATCCTGCTGGGGGGAGCACAAGCCAAGGTGAAGGCTAATAATGGGCCTCTGACCCCATGTCCTGGGAGAGGAGGAGAATGGCCCATGGAGTCTTGGCCCACATCTGCTGGGAAGAACCTTCACCTCCCCAGCAAGGTTGGCTTCAGGCTCTGAACTCTGAGTTGAGCAGGAGGAGGGACCCTGTATTAGTCAGGCAAAGGGGTTCTGATGCAAGACATTAGATATCTGTTGGCTTTTATAAAAGGGTATTTATTTGGGGTAGAAGCCCACAGTTACCAGACAGTAAAGCATAAGTTACTTCCCTCACCAAAGTCTGTTGCCACATTTTGGAGCAAGATGCTTGCCAATGTCTGCAAGGGTTCAGGCTTCTTGGGTTCTTCTCTTCCTGGGGCTCATTTTTCTCCAGACTCAGTGCCTCTGCTCTCTCCACAAGGCCAGCTCTAGAGTATCAGGCAAATGGCTCGTCTTTCTTCCTGGGGCCTCTGCTGTGTCCAATTGAGCCTTCTCTCCTTCCTCATGTATCTGCTTCTCTGTGTTTACTTCCCAGGCTCCAGGATGAAAATTCCAAACTCCCTTCTCTGCAGTGCAGTTTCTCTGTGAGTCCCTGCCCCCTTGGTGGGTGGGGTCTCAACATCCTACTGATGTGGCCCAATCAAAGCCCCAATAATTATTTATTCAAGTAAAAGTGAAAATTCTGAATCCAGTATAATCTAATATGCCCAGAGAAACAGACCAGTATACAAACATAATCCAATATCTCTTTTTGGAATTCATAAATAATGCCAAACTGCTACTGACCCCTTCTGTGGCAGGACACATGATCACTCACCCTGGAATGACCTGCTTCCACTTACTGGACTTTCCAGTTAACAAAGGATGCATGGCCTTAGCCCAAGCATTAAATAAATATTCCCCACCATTTACTTAACTCCATCGGCCATCACGGTGAGCCTTCCTGTGGTCCGTTCTGACATTTCTCACCATAAGCACTCACTGAACCAGTGTTCTTGGGACTGTTTTTGGTGAAGATGCCAGAATTTCTTCTGGAGACATTGAGAATTGCTCAGTGTTCTCTCCAGGACACTAGATAAACCCTGGTTTCACTGGGCAGGGGTCCTCGTGGTTTTGGGAACCCTGCACTGCAAGTGATGCCCAAGCCTCTGGGATGGTAGCTCACCATGTCCTTGCCTGCCTGGAGACTTCAGGGACCCTTCACAGAACTTCTACCCCTGCCCGGCTGAGCAGCATAGGCTGGAATTGTTCCTGCTCTTGGCGTGGTGGCCTCAATATGGGAGAACTTCTTCAGAGTCTGCCCAGACCACCCAACTGAGCTGATGACCCTGCCTTTTGTCCTACTGCCCCTCTGACCCAGGCCCACCTCCAAGAGCTGGCAGGCAGCCTGGTACTGCTCCTGCTGGGCCAGCACGTGTGTACACACCAGAACCATGTCCTCACTGTCCAGCAGGTGCAGGCAGAGCATTTTCTTGAGCAAGGCATCAAGTAAGGACTCCACCTAGGCAAGGTCCTCCTGCAGGTCCCAGCACATCCTTCCTGCAAGAGCCACCAGCTCTGTAGCTGGTGGAGAAGAGTCCCTGCTCTCCTGCAGTAGAACCAGGAAGCTTTGCATGGCCTCTCAGGCTGGGAGTCCACTTTGCCAACACAGAGAGCAGTCACTGCAGCACTGGCCTTGGTCACCACCACACTTCACATGGCACTGCCCACACCCACCTCATCCTCAGACCTCCTCCATGCAGCCCACCTGAGTAAAGGCAGGGGTGGGGGCCAGATGCCCTTGAGAATTTCTTCCCAAACCCCCAAAGAAACCAGTCCTCAAGGAACTCTGGCTGAGGGCTATGCTCATGTCCAGGGCCACCCTGCACAGCTAGTCTGTCTCTGAAACTCTTCTCTGCCCCCATGGGCCACACTGGCTCAGGCAGCTGAGGGGTCCATCCCTGGCCAGGCCCAACAATGAAAAAAGTACACAAGGAAAGGAAAGCCCCTGCTTTAGTTTTCATCCTGCTGGTGACTGGCTTTAATCTCCAGACCCTGCCTGCTGAATTTTAGTGGCCCACTGTCCCCAGACTTGGAGCCATCACATCCAGGGATGACCATACCCTTCTGTGCACCTCACTGACTGCAGGAGGGTCTCTGGACTTCAGATAAGGGGTGGAAGACCCTGTACCCCTTCTCAAAGAGTGGTGTTTCCAGGACTTCCACTGAGGGAGGGTGCCTCTCACCACCCCCATTTGCTACAGCACAGACCCGTCCCCAACAGACCTTTGGAAGAGGTGGGGGGAATGGGGAGGGAAATTTGGAGGCAAGACTTCCACTACAAGTCTGATACAGAGACCAGAAACTAAGATCAGAAAGGGATTCATTTGTGGACCCTGGTTTTGAATAGGGCCCGTGGCCTTTCCAGGTCTAGATATTTAAGGGGGGATTGGAGTAGAGGAAACTTGCTGGGTATCTGCACTGCAGGAGGCCCCCACCTACCCATCACCCTAATATCTGTCAGGCAGGCCTGCTACTCTGCATGGAAAGGCCCACGCATGCCGTTCATCCTGCTGCTGTGGTCCCACTTCTCAGCATTGGGGGTCTTCCTTTGGGTCCCACACGTCTGGCCATTCCCCCAACCGCCCCCACCCAGACTCACCTTGGGATACTGGGCTCAGCCGCTCCCCACCACCATTTCCACACTCAGGGCCAAGCATGTGCTCCAGGCTCCTCCTCCCACACTGTCGGGGAAGGCCCAGGTGACAGCGATGCCACAGCCCACAGCCAGGGTTGCACAGTGTCGTGGGCACTACAAATGTGAGATGCACCTGCGCTCCAAACCCACCCATTTGGGTCAACCCCGCCCCTCATTCCTGGTCTGCATTGGTTCCTGCGTGTTGGACACGGGGTTGGCCTTGGCGGTTTGCAAAGCCCCGCGGAACTGTGTTTCTCCCAGGAAGATGCTGGGCCTTTCCTATCAGAGCTTCTGGACCCCATGGTGAAGGGCCCTGGGCGGCCCTGTGCCCAACTGCGCTCCTGCATCCTCAGACATCCTCTCTGTGCCCCTACCCTGAGCACTCCTGCAATATCCCAGGACTGGGTCCTGATGATGGGAGGCGAGTCCTAGAGGTCCTGAAGAAGAGCCCACCATTCAGACCTGGCCCATGGGGAGTGGATGCTGGCGGGCAGGTGGGAGCAGAAGTGCACACAACCCAGTAGTCTGTGAGCAGGAGGGGTGTGCTGGAACTCCCACTCCTGCAGTGGGAGTGGGGTCGGGAGGGTGGAAGAAGTGAACTTTGAACAAACCCCCTCCTTTTACCCTAAGGTACTCTGAAGAGGCAAGGTTGGTTCTGGAGATGTTAGTTGCAGAAAAGGCTGGGATAGGAAATCCCTTGGTCCATAGCTCCATGGCACAGGTACCTCCTGCTCTCTGTGCCTGCAATGCCCCACACCCTCTGGCTCTCAGGAGCTGGACAGGAGGAGGATGGCACCTTTGCATACCCAGACCCCAAGAAGGCAGCTGGCCAGGACTGAGCAGAGGCTCCTGTGGAAGATGCTGGTCCTTCCACCCCAGTGATGGTGTGGGGGTCTCTGATGGACAAGCTGGAGGGCCCAGGAGGGGGCGACTGCCAGAGCAGGGTTCTGCAGGATGACCTCAGAGACTTTGAGCTTTTCCCTGAACCCTGAAGGCCTGACCTGTCCTTGACCCTGGGCCTGGTGGAATGCACAATGGAGAATAGAGAGTGAGGCCTGAGGATGTCCAGGGAATATTAAGGGTTCTCCCTGACTTTGTCAAGTAATTGTTGGGAAATTACTAAACTGCTAAAATCCTGGCTTAAGACATCTAGTGAATATGTGAATGGTAAACCTCCTGGTGAATACCAGGCTCTCCTTTGCAGAGTTTGCAGTTTTAGGGAACAAATCAAAGGCTTGGGTTTGAGCCTCCACAAGCAGGGAAGACCTTCTCAAGGTGAGAGATGGAGGCTTTGCACCTTTTAAAAGGGTGGGCCAGGGCTACCTGGAAAGACAGAGTCCTGACTTCATGACTTAGTGTGTGCAAAAGAATTAGGCAGGAAGGTAAATATTTTACCTCTAGGTCAAGTGAAAATCTGAGAACACTCCACGGGGCTGATAGCAGGTTTGCTACATAAATTGTGGATGTGTGGAGAGTGGACTTGAGTTGGAGGTAGACCACTTCCTGGCCTGAAAGGTGATCACAATACATTGTACAATAAGAATGGTGCTCAATGAAACAGCTTTTAAAACAGGAACACACCTGGAGAGCGTAGAGTTAAAATGGTATGTACTAAATCCTGATTGCTACTGGCAGGATGAAATAATGAGGCATATTCATTTTCTCCTTTTTCTCCTTTTTGTTTATCAATCTTTTCTGATTTTTATAAGATGATGTCATGGTTTTCTACCTTTAAGACTTTTTTTAAGGAGCGGAAAGGCAAATCAGGAGTATTAACAGGGTTGGGACAGATCCATCATGACCAACTATACTGGAGCTTAAGCATTGGGCAAGGGTGGAAAGTGGATGGAAATGAGAAGATTTTGATCTGCATTTGAGCAACACTTTTGCTGCAGGCAATCTCCCACTACTGGTGAAACTTTCTGGGAATGCAATCTTTGGCCCTTGCATCTAGGACACTCTAGGTGCTCAGTGAATATACTCCTCATCACCCATAAAGCACTAATAAATTGCAGCAATGTAACCTACCAAAATGTCAAATAAAGCACCGTGCAATATTAAACTAGATTTTTAAAAATTCCACAAATTTTATGATTCTAATTTTCATTGTTTTAAAAGCAGTTACTTTTTTTGGTTGCTGTGCACTCAATTAGTCCCAGGTAACATGTTTCTGTTTACAAATGTGTCTTACTTAAGATTTTGAGATAGGCTGACTATTCCCTATTTACTGTCAAGAAACGGATCCAGTAAATTTTGAAACACTTTCCAAAAGACCTCTGCCAGTAAGTGGCAGTTCAGAGTTTGAACCCAAATTGTCAGGCTCTAAAGCCCACATTCCTAACCTCAGCACATCAGGACAAATTCTTTATAACCTTCATATCTAATCAAGCTTGGTATACCAGCAAAATGCAGTGCCAGCATGTGTGTTACCAATGCCCATTGCAAACCTAGGCTGTCTTTCACCTCCCTTCTCTCTAATGTGAAATGTAACCATTAGCACATCTTAAACATACTTTCCCAGTATTTCTCAGTTTTCTCTTCTCACCTGAACCCAGATTAAATTGGGGTGGATTCTCAGGTCACTTACTTAATAGCTGTATGTCCTTGGGCAACTTACTGATCCTCTCTGAAAACTAGGGATAGTGATAGGATCAATGCCATCAATTTGAGATCTTTGGGATCATGACATCATCACAATTTTGTTTCCTGTATGCACTGTTGATTCTTAACACATTCAGCATCTGGTAGTGCAAGTTCCTCTTTCATAAATTTTCTGGCAATTCCTGCACTTTCCTCCGTCATAATTAGTAGAGCACATTTTAAAAAAATCTCTTAATGGACAGAAGGCTGGAAGTTAAATTCCTTAGGGGGTCCCCTGAGTAACTAGCAGTACTATTTTGTGGGTATGAAAAGTGTTTAAAGGGAAAGTATAAGGTCATTTATATTATTAAAAGGAAACCTAAAAAATATAACATGAAACTATAGCATAGTGAATCCATATGTGAAATATGAATATGGGTAAAATTGCATATTTAAGACCAATTTTCTTTGAAACTGAACAAATGTATGTTTATACTATAAGATGTTCCTATCAAATAAAAAAACAACAACATTATGCTAAGTGAAAGAAACCAGACACAAAGTACTACATATTGTATGATTCCATTTATAAAAATTATAAATATAAATCAATTTATAAAGATGAAATTAGATTAGTAGTTATGTAAGGCTGGGGAAAGACTGCTAAGGGTATTGGAATTTTTCTTTGTGGAATAATGAAATTATTCTAAAATTTTTTGTGTTGATGAATATGCAACACTGTGATTATACTAAAAGCCATTATTATACATTTTGGATAGATCACAGGGTATGTCTCAATAACACTCAATAACATATCTCAATAACACTGTTTAATAAATTTATAAATGTGTAAGAATAAGTAAAAATAGCAGCTATGTACAGTAGGGGAAGCATAAAGAGATTGAGAGGTGAAGAATTTTCTTGTTTATTTGTCTGTTTTATGTTTGTTATTATTATTATTGAAATAATGAAAATGCTCTAATAACAATTGAAGTGATGAATGCACAACTATGTGATTATACCAAATACCATTGATTGTATACTTTGGATGCTTTATTAATATGTATCAATTTTGTTGGGTACAGTCCTTCTGTACCCTTTGCTGAAACAAAATCCCCAGGACCCAGGCTTCTAAGTAGCTCTGTGTGAAACAGACACCTTTCAGGAGAGGAGAAAGGGTATCTGATGTCCAATGTAGTAGTCCTGGAGGCCAGAGGGAAAATAGATGAGTCCTTCCTTTCTTGGGGGCTGGACAGTGTCCTCAGAAGGCAGACTGGGGTGGGGGCAGGGAATGGGAAAAGAGGAGCCTCAATTTGCAAGGGCCCTAACACTAAAACAGATAGTTAGGTATGACCATTTTTCTTGCTGTAACAGAAATGATTTACACCCTTGTTCAAAGAGTCAGATGGGTTTGGGAATCCTGTGCCTCCAGTTGAAGACAAATATATTTCAGGTGACAAAGCCCTGCAAAGCCTCTCCCCTGGGGTGTGGTCCAGGCTACTCCTATGAAGTTCCTCCTCTGTCATCCTGTGCTACAGCCTCACTCCTCAATGCAAAGACCCTGCAGGTGGGGGCCCACCCTCCCTGCAGCTTGGGCCCACAATGCAGACCAGCTTTCCTGAATACTTTTTCTTCTAAACAGGCCTGGGAGTAGGGTGAGGTGAGTGAGGCATCAAAAAACTGACTCATCGAGATATGTAATATCTTGATGCAATATTCCTAAAAATTGAACTTAATGCCTAAGAATCTATGATGACAACAATTTCAAAATTTTAAATATATTCAGGTCAGGATTATTTTTTTTTCTTTTTGGTCAGGCTACAAGGGGGCTGAGTAGCAGTGTTGCACCCAGACAAGGTCCTGTTTGCTGGCTGTAATCCCTCTTTTCCTCAGGTCCTAAGTCAGATGTGGGGAAAGGGACAGGCAGCTTAGAGCCCAGGTTCTGTTGATGGAGTGTAAGTGCCAGATGCCTTGCTCAAGCCACCTAATCTGCATGAGCATCCTGTCGTTACACTGCTATTTAAGTTTTCATTTTCTAGTGGTTACTCCTGGGCTTAAGATACACATCCAGCCTACCTTCAAGAACATTACACCAATTCATGTGTAGTGTGAAACCTAACAAGTAGTCCATGTCCAGCTTCTTCCTCCCATCCCTTGTGTTTTTAATGTCACGCTTTTGACTATAACTTTTGCCATAATGCACAAGACACTCCCCAGTTTTTCTTTAGACAGTTATCTTTTAGCATGGTTAAAAAGGGTTAAGTGTAGGTTATACGTACTCCTTCGTTTTTACCATTTTCTGCTCTTGTTTACTTTGGTGGATCCAATTGTTAGACTGGTGTAATTCCTTTGCCTGAAAAACTATTTTAGCATGACTTGTGCAATTCAAAATCTTTCACTTTTAAAAGATTGTGTTTTTTTGATAATCCTTAATTTTTTCCTTCATGTTTGAAACATAATTTGGCTAGGATAAAGCGGCTTCCTTTAGTCACTTTAAGAATTGTCCTCTAATTGGCATAGCTTCTAATAAGATTCTACTGTATTCCTTATTTGTGTTCCCCTGTATGTCATGTTTTCAGCAGTCTGAATTTCTGTTTAGGTGTGTTGTGTGTGTGTGTGTGTGTGTGTACAGTTGAAATTTATCCTGCTAGATAGGCTCTGAGTTTCCTTAATCTGTGGTTTCATGACTTTTATCACTTTTAGACAATGCCAAGTCATTTTCAAATGTCTTTTCTGTTCTTTTCTTGCTCTTCTGGGATCTCAAATACACATATGTTGGGTTATTTGATATGTTCCCACAGCTCTTGGATGCCCTGCCATGTTTAATTTTACACTTTTCACTTACTATTTCAGTTTGGATAACTTCTATTGACTTGTCCTCAAAGATTGTTTCCTTGTCTGAGTAGACTTTAGAGATGAGCCTACCCATAGACGGCATCTTTCATCTCTATGATGTTGAGGGGAAGAGGGAAAGGGTTACTGTTTTTTCTACATATCAACTTGATTATTGCTGTTTCCATCTATCTGCTAAAATGTTCAAATAGTTCATACTTGTAGTCCACATTTAACATTAAAGCATTTAACATAATTTAACATCTAACAAGACTTACATAAAAATGTACAGTGTTCTATCTTGAGAGAAGGGGGGGGATTATGTATACATGAGAAAGCTAAAGAATTCATATTTTTAAAGCTAGTACATTTTGGTATCCATCTGAAAATTGGATGAATACTTGATTATTTATCCAAACTGAGCATCAAAAATTTTTAAGAGTTTAAAATAAATTTTTAATGGAAAAACATGACATCCTGTTCCCTAAATATGTGGCATTGCCCAACATCTTTTTCTTACTGGAAGTCACAGACTGGAATATTTATGCTATGAGGTTCAAGAATTATCCTAAAACAGCAAAAAAAAGTTGGCAATTTCATGCAGCATCTGTATCTCTGATCTGTAAATGATAAAACATCTGTGAATTTTGATGAATATACCTTGTCAATAAATAACCCCCAATTACTGAATTAAAAGAATAAATCTAGGGCAGGAGAGGATCTAGAGGTAGACATGGAAGCACTCATTCTTTGCTGGTGGGATTGGGAAATGGCCCAAGCTGCCACTGCTGTGCAAGACGACATGGCAATATATTCAGAAGCTATGTATGCAGGTCATAGGGATGTTCACAGTGGCATAAAGTACAAATGTGACTTGACTCTAAGAAAGGATGGTTCCTTAAGGTGGAGAGGGACCCATGTAGTGCCTGGTCAGATGTGTCTGCTACCAAGGAGGACCTCCTGGGCAGCGCTCTCATGCTCCCTACACCACCCCAAACATAACAACTGAAAATAGGTGTCCAGGGCCCTGCACATCTGCCCAAAAGGGTGGACACAATTCCCAACCACGTGAAATAGAAAGCACAACCCCAGTCACAACTAGGACTCACCAAACCCGGGGAAACCCCAGAAGGTACAACTTGCGGGCCCATATAAAAGTGGCCATAATGGGGACCCTGAGAAAACAGCATGACATACTACGAGGAGGATGGCAGGCCTCTCATCCCATGGGGGGTGGGGTGGTCTTGGACAATGTCTTGGGGAACCCTGGGAATTGGTGGGTCACAGACTACCTCCCTTGGGCCTGTAACACTGGCCAGCTCAGACCAGTTTCAGAGTCCTGGGTGGTGGTGGGGCGCTCAGAAAACAGGTGGCGCCTCAGGTGTGGGGTGGAGGGCCAGGGATGCCTCTGCTGTCCTTTGATTTACTCTTCTGGAAATGAAGCTTACCATTGGTTCTGCCATCTGGTCATCATGATGGGCAGGCTGCAAAAGTGAAACCAATCAGAACCCAGGGGCAAGCTCCCAAACAACCTGGGCATGTGGTGGGTGGAAGGGGTGAGGAGTGGTGGCATGGTCTTTCTCTTTAGAATTCCTACCGTGGCCTTGAGTGGACAGCAATTTTGAAGGGAATGTAAAAGCCACCAGCACCAGTAAACAGCCGTCAAGCTCAGGAAGGAGCTAGTTTCTCTGCAAAACTGACTCAACACCCCTGCCATCTCTGGGAACAGCCACTTTGTCCTCCAAGAGCACCAATGCAACTCCAGTTGCACTCTGGGAATCAGAAGAACACAAAATGTACCATGCCCAGAGCACTAGCAAAAATGCACATTACCCTTTACTGTGCTAACCGTTGCAGAACTTACCTTGTGGCTAGAGACACACATCTCAGGATCGAAATGCAAGACCAGGGTTAGAGCTCAGTTCATGAGGTTGGTCCAATGCATTCCATTATTAGAACCCTGATCAAGATATAAGAGACAGATTGGTCATGAAGGGTTGGGAATAGGGTACCAGACATTTGACTGCAAAAATGGCCAAGTCCCCTTTAAGTCAGAAATTCAACTAAACTCACTCATTTCTATCCAAAGGCATAAGGATCAAGTGGCAGGTCAGGGATTGAGGCCAAAATCATGCCCTCACAAGAAACATTCAATTGGTGTCTCTGGGATAATTGCTCTCCTGAAAATGTGTCAGTCAGGGGAAAACAATCATTCTCTGCTTACTTTTCAAAAGTTGTGATCGGGCTTAAAAACAAGAGGAGATATGTTTCTGACAAACTGGAAAAGTGTGGCCTTCCTTGCACGTCTGTAAAACACTCTCTGAAATCCACTGAGACATAGTCTTGTATGGAAGCAACTCAGGTGAATGCAAGTCCTTACTCATGGATACCATCTGGGATTGTTGACAGGGATCATGGACTGTTTCACACCCAAGTACTTTTACATCTGGTGGCTCATACTAGATCTGTAACTCTTGGCTGAATTCCATGTGTGCCGTGACCATGACAGGCTTAGGAATCCACATCCCTTTGCCGTTTCTCCTTAAGATAAAAAACATACATTATTTTCTTCATTTTACATTTTACTTGGAGCTATTCAAAAGAAATAGAAAGCCATATCATACAGCTATGATAACCTGCTCATACATTTTGTTTAACTCACCTGGCAGCTTCCTCACCAGGCAATGTTTCCAAGCAGAATATCTTCAAACAGGAGTAGAGCTGTCTAGATGGCCCAGCTCATCAGCTCTTGGCCATTCTCTGAGAAGACAACAAACCCAAGTACTTTTATGGAATAACCTTCTTCATTTTAGTTCTCTTTTCATTTCTCATGATGCCACTTCATTTTGTCGGAAACTGATATAAATGTACGGAAGTCTTTCTTTTTAAATTATCATAGAACTGTGTGTCTTTCTGTGCTCTGACTTTGAGGCAGGTTGTATTGCCAGTCATGATCCCACTCCTCCTTTGAAAGTTGCCAGAATCCACAAGGCTGGAATTTCTTGATACCGTGGGTGAGAGGTATCCTAAAGCAACAAAACAGAGAGAAGGAACTTTTCTTGGTGTGTGTGTGTGTTTTATTTTTTTGTTGAATTGTTTGTTTTTAATGTGCATTGTCAAGAAAGGTACAAAAAGTAAAAATTAAAGAGATTCATTTAAAACATAGCCACAAGTGTTGGAGAGGATGTGGAAAAAGACAGAGGGATGCTCATTCGGTGCCAGTGAAATTGTAAAATGGCGACTGCCACCACTGCCACATTGAAGACTTTGGGGTCTTCAAGAAACTAAATATCAAGTTACATCTGGGTCACAGCAGCATGATTGACATACACCACCTGAAGTAAAGAGGGAGGGATCCATAAAGGAACTTTGATCCAGGTTCAATCCGGTGGACCCAGTCATACCCCTGGCTGGCTGCCGGTACTTCCTGCCATTGTCTGGCGCAAACCCCAAAGCCCTGCTCCTCTGAACCCCATGGATCACCATGGTGGCCTCTGATGTATGAGCTATTGTCCACAGGGATCCTGTCCTGTTTCAGACACAAGGAATGCTCTATCCTTTGGTTCCCAATACATCGGTATCCCTCTCCTGTAATAAACATTTGCATTTTACAGTGTGCATGTTTAGGAAGCCAGCTGGTTTTGCATTTCCTCTTAAAAGGAACAAAAGATAAATTATATTCCTTATTTCACATTCTCTTTGGAGATATTCAAAGGGAAATGGAAGTCTTACCACACAGCTATCATGACTACCATCTTGCAAATTTTCTTTACCTCATCTTGTCGCTTCCTCAGCAGTCTGAGTTGCTAGGAAAATACAGATATTAAGAAGCGATTCCTAAATTGTCCATTTCCACACCTCTTGTGCATTCTGCCAGAAGACAAGAAAGCCCCTTATGCCTAAGTAGATAACTTCATTTGTAAGCTCTTATATCAGTTATGATGCTATAGAAATGGGTGGCTCCCTAATGCAGAAATGTACAAAAGATAAAGAAGAAAATTATTGTACACAAATCTTTCATCTTGGAGGTTTGGTGGCCCACAACCCTGTGCAGGCCAACGCCACCCTCTACACTCCACAGCCAAGGGAAATATTTGGTTGGAAAAACTGCCTCACCACCAGCGAATGTGGGCCATTGTGCATGGGGTACTGTATTTGCTTGTACCATAAGAGTCAGGTGACCCCAGTTTCAAAAACAGGCTGTGAGAGCCAGGAAGGAAACTAAAATTTGCCTAGCAAGAGTCAGGATTTCCAAGATACCTACTCTGAAATGTGCCAAAGCTGTTCAGAAATTCTTCCTAGAACATATAGAGCTTGGTGATAGACTTATAAGCCCAAGGAGAATATGAGAAGGCCTTGGAGCATTCCAACAATGCCTCTGCCCTGGGTAAACAGCCAGAGCTGTGATCCCAAGTTTTATAATGAATTCTTCCACCCTAGGTTTTCCAGGGGCTTTTGACCAAGCCACAAACAATCTATCAGAGACTTGTAAGGGCTCAGAGCTTGTCGGAAGATGATGTGCAATGAAAAACAAACATGGGATCCTGAAAGCTGAATTGAAAATAATAATAAAAAAATACTCTGAATGGAAGACGAAGATCTCTTGGAAAACAAGAGCAAATGTTCAGACTCGGGAACCACACTGAAGCCTACCCAGGTTAATTTTTTAAAAATTTGTGTAAATCCACTTGTCTTTGTAATTTACATTTGTCATTGAAGCATATATTTTTATGATGAATTTGCATTTTATTAATACTCAATTTTCCAGTTACTGAAAACTGAAATACGATGGGTTTGGTGTTTTCGTAAAATGTGCATTCATAACGTACATACATGTAACAATACTTATTTTTGAGTCCTCTCTCTTAAAAGAAATTGGAAAAATTAAGTATACCTTTGATAAAGCTGAAAAATTCATATTTTTTAAAGCTAGTCCATTTTGCTATCCATCTGTAAATTTCATGAATACTGGATTGTTTATCCCAACTGAACTTTTAAACCTTTAGAGTAATTCAACTAAATGTATAATAGAACAACGTGATGTTCTGTTCCCTGATTATGTGACATGGCCCTCACACCATGCTTTCTAAACTGAAGGTCACAGGACTGGAATATGGATGCTATCAGGGGCAAGAATTATCCTAAAAGAGCAAAAGAGTTGAAACGTTTATGGAGCATCTCTATCTGTGATCTCTAAATGGTAAAAGATCACTACTTTAATGATGGTACCTTGTCCATAAAGTTCCCCCAATTTTTTAATTAAAGGAAAAAGACTAGGGCAGGAGAGGATCTGGAGGTAGACAAGGAAGCACTCATTCTCTGCTGGTGGGATTAGAAAATGGCCCATATCTCCGCAGCTGTGAAAGACAGCATTGCAAGATCTCCAGAAGCTATATATGGAGGAAACAACGATGCTCCCAAGGGCTTGATGTATAACTGTCATTTAACTCCAAGAAAGGATGGCTCCTTGAAAGGGAGAGGGACACATATCATGCCTGGTACTATGTGACTGCTAGCCAGGAGGACCTCCTTGGCAGCCCTTCACCCTTCCCACACCACCCCAAACATAACCCCTGCAAATGGGTGTCTAGGGCTCTGCATATCTGCCCAAAAGAGTAGGCCCAATTCCCAACCACATGGAACACAAAGCATATTCCCAGTCACAACTAAGACTCACCAAACCAGGGGAAACCCCAGAGGATACAACTTGAGGGCCTATATCAAAGGTGCCATAATGGGGCCCCTGAGAAACAAGGAGGTCATACCTCAAATGGGATGGCTGGCCTCCCCTCCCATGGGGGGTGGGGTGGTCTTTGACAAAGTCTTTGGGAAATCCTGTGAGCAAGAGGGTCACAGACAATCTCCCTTGGGCCTCTTTCTTTGTCATACTCAGACTGGTTTCAGGGTCCTGGGTGGTGGTGGGGGCCACTGAGAAAACAGGTGGATTCTCTAGTGTGGGGTGGAGGACTGGGGATGCTTCTGTTGTCCTTTGATTTACTCTTCTGGAAATGAAGCTTACATTCTGCAATCTGGTCACCATGACAGCCAGGCTGCAAAATCAAAACCAATCAGAATCCAGGGGAGATCTCCCAAACACCCTGGGCATGTGGTGGGTGGATGGGGCATGGGGAAGGGGCATGGTCATTCTCTTTAGAATTCCTACCTTGGCCTTGAATGGAGAGAAATTTAGAAGGGAATGTTAAAGCCACCAGCACCAGTGGTCAGCTGTCAAGCTCCAGAAGGAGCTAGTTTCTCCTCAAATCTAACAGAACACCCTTGCCACTTCTGGGAACAGCCACTTTGCCTTCCAAGAGCACAAATACAGCTCCAGTTGCACCCTGGGAACCAGAAGAATATAAAGCATACCATGCCCCAGCCACTCCCAAAATTCACTTTATCATATGCTCTGCAAACCACCTTGGTCCTTATCTTCAGGTTAGATGCACATAACTCAGGATCCAAATACAAGGCCAGGTTTAGAGCTCAGTTCATGAGGTTGGTCCAATGCATTCCGTTCCTAGAACCCCGATCAAGATATAAGAGACAGATTGGTCATAAGGGGCTAGGAATTGGGTACCAGACATTTCACTGAAAAATGGCCAGGTCATTTTACTTTGTCAGAAATTCAAATATACCCACACATTTCTAGCCATAGGCATAAAGATAAACTTATAATGGTCTGCCCTGAGGAAAAGGGCACCTGATATTTACTCTGCCTCTAGTCTGCCCTGAGGAAATTGCTATCCACAGCCCACCTGAAGAGATTAAACTTAATGTGATTGAAAAGCTTGTAATCTCCTCCCCTGAAGATCCAGAGCTCACTCTTCTGTCTGGAGAGTCTAATCCTCTTTCACCAGATGAAATTGCAATGGAATGCCCTGAGGTAACTGGCTTGCAAGACACTTCTTATTCTTCCCGTAACCCACCCACACCACCCATCTTTTCTTTCAAACTTTTAACTAGATTGATGTCATAACAGGCCCCAAAAGGTGAGGTACGAACTTTAAAGGTACACTATACTCCAAAAGAAATTCATGAGTTTTACAATTTACATAGACAGAAACCAGGGGAGTATATGTGGGAATGGAAATTAATGGTGGGGGAAAATGGTAGAAGGAATATAAAATTGGATCAAACTGAGTTTATTGATATGGGTCCATTAAGAAGAGATTATGGATTCAATGTTGTTGCTTGCAGGATAGATAGGGCTCTAATAATTTTTATATAGGGCTGGTTGAAACATGTACCAAATGGTGACTGATATTACCTTGGGCCAAATTGACAGGGCTGCCATGGTATAATTTAGATGAGGAAATCAAAGACATAGAGAATTTGGAAGGTTAGAATGGATTTATCATGTAAAACCTGATCAGCCACTCCAGGATGTCCAGAAGATACAACTTTCAGCAGGACTTTGAGGAATACATTTTTGAGACTAACCCCATCATCTCTGAAGAAGCTTTGCTTTTGCTTTTCTCTGTAGGTCAGATATTACTGTGGAAACTGCTGTCACTGAACTGTAATCATTAAGCACAATGGTGATGATTGGATCCTGAGTTTGCAGGAGCCAAGTGGTAGCACTTAATTGCCAAAGACAAGTTGGGTATGACTATTATAATGGAAAGTGAACTCAAAGCAATCTGACTCACACCAACCTATAATGTTGGCTAGTAGATAATGGAGTACACTAAAGTAAAATAGATTGGCAGTCTACAAAATTATTACTTGATCTGTATAAGAAGAGTTCTAGGTCAAGTTCAAAAAAGTATAACCTGGATTTCAAAATAGAGATTCACAGGCCTTTAAGCAATTCTCAGACTTGAGAAAATTTACAGTTCCAGAGACCCTTGAATTAACGGATGTCCAGATCCCCTTGGGAAAGGATACCGCTACATATACAAAATTTCATACAGTTAATCTTCCTTCCAGCCTTCCCACAAAATCTATGTCCTTTTATCTAGGAATGGCCATGGGACTCAACTTTCACCAAGATTGTGAAGAATAAATTTGTGAGATAAATAACATCCCTGAAGAGCTCAGTGGGTGCTCTTCTACATAGGCCAGATAATACTGTGGGAACTGCTATCACTGTGTTTGCATGCTTAATCACTATGCTAATGATCAGATACCAGGCTGGCAGCACTTAATTACCAAAGATAAGGTGGGCATGGCATCCAAAATGGACAGCAGACTCAAAGCAGTAATCAAAATAGTCTGACTCACACAGACCTTTGTTGTTGGCTAGTAGGTCATGAAGTATCTAAACATCATTGGGGTTCAACAATCAGAATAGGGGCTTATGTTGGTCAGGTTGTCAATTGAGTTTTACCTCCACTATTTATCACAGTAGGTCCAGTGGTTCTCTGGATCCATTATGTGGTTATATCTCCTGTTCCAGAATGCATAACTAAAATAGACATACTCACTAACTGGCAGAATCCCCACGATTCTTTGTTGAGTTGTGGAATGAGATACAATATGGTAGAAAAGGGCCAAGTGGAAACTTAGCAAATTAGTAAATCAAAAGCAATGCGTCATTCTTGGAGAGATTGCAGTAATTAGCGTCACCATCAAGGACATGAAGTTTGCAGGAGTGGCGATTCCCACCACATCTCCATTAAACTTTCCTTTTAGGCCTGTGCAGAAAACAGATGGAATAGCATTTCAAAATATTCCTTCTAGGGTGAAGGATAAGCTATGACATCTGCCTTTGGCCTCTTTCAATTTTGGAGACAGCATATTCCTTAATTGGTGTGCTACTAAAACCCATTTCTGGAATGACCTGAAATCTGCTAGTTTTGAGTGGTACCTGGAACAAAAGGAGGCTCTGCAACAGGTCCAGGTGACTGTGCAAGCTGCTTTTCCCCTTGTGCTGTAGTATCCAACAGGTTCAAAGCTGCTGGGCATGTTAGTAGCAAATAAAACTGTGTCTGGAGCTTTTTGCAGGCCCCTATGGGAGACTCACAGCATAGACCCTTAGGATTTTGGAGCAAAGCTCTGCAATCCTGTGCAGGTTAACTACTCTACTTTTGAGAAACAGCTTTTACCTCATAGTGAACCTTAGCAAGGCTGAATGCTTAACAATGGGCCACAAAGTTACCATGAACCACAGTTGCTCATCATGAACTGGATGTTGTCTTACTCAATGAGCCATATAATTGGGTTAACTTTTTTGCACAGTGCACATTTTAATATTTTTAAGTTTTCACCCTGGGATTTAGTCTATGAGCTGTCTGTTCCTTAAGTTTGTAAACAGCCAATGATGTGACAGAAATTTCCTTGGGTACCAGGAGCTAACAAAATCAAGAAACCAATGCAGGAAACATGCCTTTAATAGACTTTGCAATTTAGCTCTCTGTTGGCCCTTACTTTCCTGCAGAATCTAGCCTACTTATCAAGAAAATTAGTCTGAGGTAAATGTAAAGTTGAGGGTCCTCTTAGTTTCTTCTGAACCTGTGTCTAGTGTTTGTTCATAGCCTTAGGAATTCCCCAAATTACAAGCATTCAAATGCATCCACTTCTCCCTATAAAAATAGATTTCCTTCAATCCCAGGTACAGAATTTTATTACTTAAAGCAGGTTGTCCTTTACCCTAGGCTATTTTGAGTTCATTGTTTCTTTCATGCTTTAGTTGTTCATAAATTGCATCTGTCTGCAGGATAAGTTCTGGGAGAGCAAGCCTGAAAAGAGTATCCTACTTAACTCAGGGTGCCAACCAATTGTTTGGGACCAACACAAAGGCATCCCAGTATGCACCTATGTTTTTACTGGAACAGAGACAAGTACCCTCAATGAGAGAACAGGCTGGCTCACAGTCTACTAGGTAGGGTGTAAAAGAGAGGCCATCAAGGGCAACACAAACGTCTCCTACCACTTTTAATGTTGAGTTTTCTTGAGTTGGCACTTGCCCAGGTACTTCATCCCTTTAAGACATTCTGAAGTTTTGAGGAAAATGACTCTTTCAGTTTTTGCTAGTTGTTCAAACATCCTCTGGGCAAATAAGCCTGAAACATTTTATGAGCCATCTATGTTAAGTATAAGTGTCCCCTCTAGAGATTTTTGAGGGAATAGGAAAGCATATGAATTGTCAAGAAATTAGATTTCCAAAAGCAATAAACTGAGTAACTAGTTAGCCACTAAAGAACAATGTAATGCTAAGGGCTTAAGAAGGAAATTTGATTGAAACATAGATTGTCATATAAAATTTTAATTCAATCATAGTTTATCTTCCCAATAAACATCTTGATTAATTCTGTTCAGCAAATCTCACAAAGAAGTAAGAAAACTGGGAAATTTTTAGAGATTAGCCCATAAATGTTACATGAGGCTATGGCTGTGTATCACCCACTGTTTCAGATATTCTATATTTAATTGATTTTAGAGATAAAATCTTATAAACATATTTTTCTTTTAATATTTATTCAATTCTTCTTAGATAAATATTGATATCTTCATTCTATAGGTGAGTAATTTATAGCAAATCATTTTACACAATTGTTGAAAGATGTAGAATTCTGCTGTTATATTTCAATATTATGTCAATTGATATACTATCTCATTTGTTTGAATGTGAGAAGTAATTTTTTTTACTGTTCCCTTTGTTTTTCACTGTGATTTAATATGAAAAGAGCTGATAGAATTCATTTGTAAATTAAAAAGTTGACCTGATCTTATTGGAAATTATAGGAGATCAACAATATTTAACAGCCCTGCCCTCCTTTTCATTTTGTAAAGAATGAGATCAACACATGACCCACTATCTTGTCAATGCCTTGTGTTCCACAGCTGGGAAATTATTCATTGAAAGATCCTGACTATCAAGCAGAAATAGGGATGCACCAACATAATGGAGGTAAAGAAGAGTTTGCCTGGAATATAGGAGGATCCTCTAGGGTGTCTCTTAGTAGTACCATGCCCTGTGATTAAAGTCAATGGAAAATTGCAACTCAATCCAGGAAGGACTAACAACAGTCCAAAATCTTCAGGATTGAAAGTTTGGGTCACCCCAACAGGAAAAGAACCATTGCTACCTGAGGTGCTTGCTGAGGGTAAAGGGAACATGGAATGGGTAGTGGAAGAAGGTAGTGATAAATACAAAATCCTAAATTTTACTTACAGAAGAAATAGTGGTTGATAGCCTGAGACCAAAGCAGATAAGAATATAGAAATAATAAAGAAAATGACAACACCACTAAAAGATTTGACCATTTCAGTGAGGTGCAAACACTATTGGGGCATTGAACAATAGAAAAATTTCTTAATAATGTGGGTCCATTTTGTTGCAACAATAAAAACATTGATAATTTATCTGTGATTAGACATGGCTTTTGATTGCATGGAAAATTGATATGTTTAAAAAGTAGAGTAGATTATCCATTAAAAACTACACAAGGGGCATTTTGGAACATTGGAATTGTCCTGAAAGACATTGCAATAATAGATACAGGCCATTATATATCTTGTCATAACTTACAAAATTGTGTGGGGTAGAGTTTAAACTATAAGGGAAACTATAATTTGCACTTAGTGGAAATGCTCTAATATGTGTTCATGAATTGTAACAAATGTAACACACTAATGAAGGATGCTATTAATGTGGGAATGTGAGGGAGGGTTATGGAGTGGGGCATATGGGAATCCCTTACATTTTTTATGTACCATTTATGTGATCTAAGTATCTTTAAAAAGTAAATAAACTGAAGAACTTAATATCCACATAACTATAGCATGACACTCTAACTTCAAAGACTTATAAAAAAATCTGTTTGTGTGTGTTAGTAGATAAATGAATTACTAGCTGCAGAATAATTCCTGAAGCAATTAGGAGGTATGTATCAAGATTTTCGGTCACCTAATCAAGTAGAAAAGTTTTGTTAATTGTGAATCTATCATATTAAGAGGAGAATTTTTACCCTTGAAGAAGGAATTGCAGGGTTGAACAATTATTCCTAAATGTAAACCCAGATGAATGAACTCTTCCAGATGTTAAAAAATGACAAGGCAAGGTCCATCTCTGAGTACAGTCTTGACTGCATGAATCATTGAGTAGTAATAATAGGAATGACTTGGGCCCTCACATTTGAACCGTGTGCTGAAAGGAATTGAAGATAAATTGATGAAGCAGCCATAAAATAAAATGTGTGTCTAGGTGTGTATTTAAGATTTTTCTCCCTCTAAGAAGACTGTAATCTCCCTGAAAGCAGAATTTGCTTCTTCATATGTGTGTTCTTCACAGCATTAAAAAAATGTATCACATATAAAACAGGGAGGCAAATATTGATCACATTTTAGCATACATAAAGATGTATTTATAGATGGATGAATAGATACACGTTAAATCATGATAATTTTCCCTTGAATTTGTTTACTTGTGAGAACACAGTGAGAGTTCATCAGGGACAAGAATTCTATTATACTCATGTTTGTATCTTTTTATGGTGTTTGGACAGCCATGTACATATTGGTGTTCAAAAACTGTTAGTTTAATTGAAAATTCTATTTCTAAAACTCTTTTCCAAGTATTTCATATATATATATAATATGGCATAGTAATTTACATATCTATTTCTTTTCAAATGATATATTTTCTGAGTAGTTAGGATTGCAAAAAAAAGTATTTTATCAGTACCGATGCTTTCCCTTGACTTGCTTATGCTGTCAGTGGGCACATGCTGTCAGTGTTGTTTCCGCAGCTGATGGGTGAATGATGTAAACAACATTCCCACCACATCAGAAGGCATGAGATATAAATTTTTTCACATCAGCAGGTGCAACTGTCTTCGGATAACCTGCATACAGCAGGTTGCTGCTTTAGCTTTTTCTACTGGTTGGTGTTTGTGTGAAAATTTATTAGATTTTCTACCTCTCCTCCTTAGGTCCCTATTCTTTCCTGCCTAAAGTATATATATTATGACTTAAATAACTGGAGTCATCTGGTTAGGAAGTTCTCATATTTCATATATCAAAAACTAATGTCCTACAAAGAGAATGAGCAGTAATTCTTGGTATTGACTGAAGGTAGCTCATTTTATGAGATCTATGTGTATATGTATATACATGTTTGTTTTTTAATTATTCTTTTCTTATCTATTTTACAGTGATCTGACTCCTACATATTTCATTTTACAAAATAATAATTTATGTAATAAAATGTTACAATATAATGGACACCCTATGAAATTTGAAACTGCATTATTGTAGGGATATACTGAAGCTCCTGTCTACCTAATCACTCAATCCTTATTTAGGTTATATAAGGTTTTTCCTTTCACTCACAGTATCTGATTAAGATTCGTTTCCCAGAAAATTGTTCATCATCTCTGAGACTTTTTAAACCGATTATATTGTATTCATTAATTTTTCTACCAAGGATATTCATTCATTCATTCTAAATGCAGTGCTCAATTTTTAATAATTATGTGAAACAATAAGGATTTCACACTTTATATTTCCTGATAAATTTGTATGTGTAATTTTTATTTCTCAATTGCATTGAATATGTATTCTTCTATAAAAATTGTCTATAGAAAGTTAAAGTAGCTTGCACACTTATTTACATAATATTAAAATTCAGTTAATTGTTCTTTTAAAATTATTTATATTTTCCTGCTGTTTTGTCTGTAGGAGTAAAAATATACCAAATATTACTTGTCATCATAAGAAGCAGTATTATATTTCATTTGTACAAAATTATGCTTAAATATCTTCTTAGTATACTCTTAATATTTGGATCATATGTACCTCCCATACACTTTTCTAACTTCTCTCTCTGTACCTCTCCTATAGTCTCCCAGTAATGCTGACCTTTCCAGAATGAACCTTGCATTTCTTTTCCTCTTCTTCATTCTTTCTCTTGTGACACTCCCAGTGATCTTACTCTCTCCAACACCACATGATCAACTCTGAGTGTCTGAAATTTCCTAGATATTCTTTCTCTTTTAATATGCTCATAAAAACACTCAATTTAAAACATGTTTGAAAGATCAGACATCAAAGTAATAATAGTTTTGTTCAGTCTGTTAAGTCTTGGGAGCCCTTGCAATGTTTTGTTAACCATTTGTATTGTGTTTATATTCTACTTAGCTAACTTTAAGATACCTTACATATCAACATAGTAAAATATTACTTTTAACTAATTTTATGTCAAGAATTATTTCAGTAATTATTGAAATATAAAATTAAATCAATGAAAATAAAGTCAATGGATTGAATTAGAGCTTTAAAAAAATAGAAAGTTAAACTCAATCTTAAACATAAGTGATCCATTCAAAAATGAAGTCAAGAAATTAGTGGATAATTTAGAAAGTAGTTTAGAAAACATTCAGATTTCTCATAGGATATTTGGGGGGTGGTAGGGCAAGAGAGCACCTACCTAAATTTTATTAAAGATAACCAATAAGAAAGGTGGAACAAGAAAGTGTTACAAACAAATCTTGAGCAAAATTTGGTTAGATCTTAGAGAGTTTTATTGAATCAATTCAGGAATTCAGGAGATTCCAGTCACCACAAGGTAGACGGAATTCCAATGAACAAAGAGAGCTTTCATAGGTAGTAAAAGGGAGCATATTGGGAGGACATTTTCATTGGTTAATGCAGTCTACATTTCCTAATGTTGTTACTGCAGACAGTTGCTTAGCAATGAGTAAGTTAGCTGGCATAAGAATAAGGAGCTAACAATAGCTGATTGGGAGATTTAAAATCTGTTTTCTGGGTTAGCCAGCCATTTATAGGGTGTACTAGTCAACCAAAGAGGTGCTGATGCAAAGTACCAGAAATCTGCTGGCTTTTATAATGGATATTTATTTGGGGTAGAAATAAATTACAAGGTAATTACAAGGTATAAAGCTTAAGTTAATTCCCTCACCAAAGTCTGTCACCATGTGTTGGAGGAAGATGGTTGCCGGTCTCTGTGAGGGTTCAGCCTTCCTCTTCCTCCTAAATGTCTCTCTCCCTGGGGTTTGTTTATTTCTGGGCTCAGCTGCTCTATTCTCTCCACGAGGTCAACTGTAGACCATCAGGTTCCCTTTCTTCCTGGGGCCTCTGCCATGTCTATGGAGCTGTCTCTATTCCTCTGTGTTCTTCTCTTGTGTGTTTATGTCCCAGGACTCCAGCATCAAAACTCCAACTCTCTCCTCTGCCCCGTCATTTTCTCTGTGAGTCTCAACCCACCATAGGGGCATGGACTCAATGTCCCACTGATGTGGGTGAATCAAAATCCTAATTTTAATTTAATCAAGTAAAAGTAAAACCTCTCAACTTAATACAATTGAATACTCCCAGAAGAACAGACCAGTTTACAAACACAATCTAATATCTATTTTTGGAATTCATAAACAATATCAAACTGCTACACAGGGAATAGAAACTAACTTAGATTTTGGTGTACCTGGCATCACATTAGAACAGGTGCATCAATGTTGGGCCTACTGAATTTTATTTATCAAAAGAAAAAAATATTTCCAAAAAGAAACATGTAATATTAGTATAATGAAATTTCATATATTAGAGAAAATTTTAATTTTATATTTATTAAACAGAATAAATTCCTCTATAAAAGACAAAGATTATCATGTTAAGTCAAAATACAAAATACAATATATTTCTAAATCAATCTTTTCTAAAATAAAGTGATGTATAACATTACATTAAAAGACACAACATAACTACTATCATGAATGTTGTTCATACGATTTCATTTGCCTGAGCCTCACTTCCTCCAAGTATTTGCATGACTTCCTACTTCACTCATTCAGGTTGCTCACATGTCACATTCTCCCTGAAGAATTCTCTGAAAATTCTTTTTTAAGAGAAGAAGTCTAATTGACTTCACACACCCATTCCATTTAGTTTTCTTCCATAGAAAATATCACATACATGCTCTTGTTGTTTATTACCCCCCAAAAAAAGCAATAGAATGTCCCTTTTGTTAGAGAGACCTCTTTGCTTTCCTTAAACTGCATGGCCTAACCCCATGCACAGGGCCTTTGCACTAGGGGTCTCCCTGTATATAGTACTTCCCTCCCATGTGCCTATTTGATTAACTCTTCCTCCCTTGAAGTCTTTTATCAAATGCCAATTTGTAATTGTCCTGAACACACTATTTCTAGTTGCTTCCTCATGCCCTTGCTCTTGACTCTCTCATTCCCTATTCTGTCTTACATTTCAATTATATATAGTACTTTTCTCATTCCAACATGGCATATCACTTACTTCTCTATATATCTCAGTAGCTCTCAGCTAGAATAAAAACTCCAAAGAGATAAAGACTTTATATTCTTTTTGCTATACTGTGTAGACATAGCCTGGTACATTGTAGATATTCAATAAATTATTCACTGAATAAATTGCTAAAATGAAGTGGCATGATAAACATATCTAGTGTCTAATTCATCCAGCAGTTTAACCACATCCCCAAATATACAAACTGTGAATAAATATTTGATAATTTTAAAGTTGAATACTAAAACTTGAAAGTTTCTTTCCCAAAATCTTTGAGTTATTTATACAAATTGATTACAATGAAACCATAAATTTTCATAATTTTTTAAAGTTTAACTAAAAAGAGCCAGATTATCTGAGAAAAATGCAATACAATTTGAAAAATCAATATTCAAAATATAAAAATAAAAGATATTTCCATTTGAATATTAAAAGCCCATAAAACTAAAAATCCAAATTTAAGTTATTCTAGGTCAAAAAGGAAATAAAATATTTAACTTTAGAATAATTTATATAATAGATGGCAATATGAAAAATGCATATCATTGTATATAAGATAAAGTGGTACTCAGATGAATAATGGAAATATTTAATTCATATTAAACATGTAAAAATTAAAAATATATAATTGGTTGTCTCTAGGTGGTAGAAAAAAACCAATGAATTCAGCCTAAAAGTAGCATAAAGAAAATGGTGAAGCTGAAATAATAATGAATTCAAAGAAAAAAATAGAAATAATATTTATCAAAAAAGGGAAGATGAAGATCCATTTTTTCATTAAACAAAATAAAAATCAAGAATCATTCATAAAAAGAAAGAAGAGAGAAAGGATCATAAGGAAAACATAATGAGCTATAGAGTCATTCAAATCAGAAGTTATTTAAAATCATCATTCAGATTTCAGCTTCTGCCATGATGGTGTAAGTGGTTCAAGAATTCCCCTGCCATCATACTTACCTCCAAACCTGAACAAAATACAGGTTTTCAGGCATTAAAAAACAGGCATAACAGGCCTGCTATTGATGAAATAATGAAAATATATGAGAAGAGAATCATGATTACTCTGCCTTTCTGTACTCCTTGTTGACACTACTTCAATACAGAGTACCAGCAGAGGATAAATGACTTGACGATCTGAAGAGGCAGAGATTGGAGTTTCCACCAGCTGAAGAAGTTGGAATATTAAATATAAGGTATCAAAAACAGGTGCCTCAAATATTGATACTGGGGTTCTTTCTAGATCCTTAGCTGAAGGCTAAGTTTATATATGCAGACAAAAATCACCTCACCTACCCCAGGCTGAAATAGGGAATTACAAAGAGAGAAAACAAATAGATTCAACAGAAACAAAAGCTGGTTCTTTTAAAAGATCAGTAAAATTGAATGCTTTTAGCTAGACAAAAGAGAGAGAGAAAAAGGAAATAAGTAAAATCAAAAGTGAACGATGAGGCAATACAATCAATGCCACAGAAACAAGCAGAAGTATAAGAGCATACTATAAACAACTGTATGCCAACAAATTAGATAACCTAAATGAAGTGGACAAATTCCTAGACAACACAAACTATCTATACTGACTTAAGAAGAAATACATATTCTACAAATACACCATGAACCCATAATGAGATAATCAAACCAGGATACTTGTAAATGCATAGTTTTCAATCCATAAGACAAGATAAAGTGACTATGAACTAAAGAGACTAGCATTAAGAGGAAAATAAATAGTAATCTAAAATGCCTCCTAGATTATATAACTTGCAAAAAAAACTTTAAAGAATTATTATTTTACACAATATATTAAAATGTAAGTGACTGGATAGTTGAGGGTTTCTTGCCTTCTGTTGGTAAAGTTTCATGACCACTTGTTTGGACCCTCTTTCCATTGCCCTACTTTGAACTGGACTGTCTTCTTTCATAGGAAATTGAAAGAATCCACTTGATTTAGAGCACTCTTATTTACCACTACAAACATTAATTTTACATTTTCTATATAATTTGTTGTTTTACATTACATTCAGTGTGAAGTTCCAATTCTTATGTAGAACTCTACTTAAGTCAGGTATTGATCGGTACTTCTTCTTACCTAGAAAAGAGGCAAGAAACAAAGTGTTTAGTACCAGGTATTTCATAGAATATTTTAACTTGATTACATTCTATTACATAAATATTCTGCAAATTATCTGAAATTTCCACTTATGTGTGGAGAAGCAAATGCAGATTTAGGTACACTAGGAACAGGTTTCCTTAACTTTTTTTTTGAAGTACCAAGGTCCAGGGATTGAAGCTGGGACCTCTGTATGTGGGAAGCCAGCACTCAATCAGTGAGCCACATCAGGGTCCCAGAGTTGTGTTTTATTGTTTTGTTTTGTCTTACTTCTTTTTTGTTTTTTTTTCCAGGAAGCACAGGGCACCAACTGGCAGCTCCCATGTGGGAGGGGAACGCTCAACTGCTTGAGCTACATCCCCTCACCAATTACTTTTTTATATATAAAAAGCATAAAGCTCAAATGTTGAAATTTTTGAATTCAGAATACTAATGTATTAAACACTCAGGGGAATCAGTATACACACATGCACACACACAATCACTTAGGACCCAGATAAATAAAACATTGATTGACAACAGACAGGCACAGGAATTTTTATGTTTTTTTTTTCAATTCTCTAGATGCTCCTGATTTGTTGTTTATTCACAATATGTTTGAGGCCCTATATGTTTGGGTGTATCACAATAAATAAAAATGACATGAATTAGAAGAGTCACCATCAGGAGAAGCAAGCCAAGAAAAGGAGTAAAGTATGGTTTTGTGTTGGAGGAAGTCTGACAAGTTTCAGAGAAAGTTTAGCTGGGACTTCATGATAAAGTGACATTAAAGGCAAAATCTGAAAAAGGTGATGTAATATGACATTAAGAATTCTTGTCATATTTTGATGATGTTCTTACATAATTTGTAACAAATATTCCACCGCAATGCAAGGTGTTGATAATGGGGTGTTATACGAGAATTCTGCCCATGTTATGCATGATAGTTTTGTAAGATCATAAATTCTCTAACAACAAAAAAGTTAAAAGATGAGTAGACAATAAAGATTACCAGACATTTGCATAAACCCTCTATTTGAAAGAAAGAAAAAAATTAACAAATACCAAAAAAATGAAATTGAGGCAAAGCAAGCAGAAAAAAAACTGAGTAGGGCAGTGTGTGGGGGTTAAAACTCAGGCCATGTAAGGGTTAAAACCTGGGCAGCAGTCCAACTGCTAGATTAGCTATTAACTTCGGCTCAGTTTCTTGTGTTCCCCTGATTCAGCATGACTTGTATCGAATTCATATGGTCCTTGGCCCAGCACATATCCCCTGAGCACAGCAGAAATGATTCTGGAGAGTTGCATTCTTTATTCTTTCTGTATAACTTTGAGTGATAACTGTAGTGTATAAATAATCATGCAAATAAAGAACAGCCATGCTTACTTGCCTGTTTAGAGCAGACTGGTTGTGTAGATATGAGCAAACTTCCCTCTCTGCCTACCTCCCTTGTGGGCTCCCAAGGTGAATGCAGTGCACTGGAAGGAAAGTTTCAAAGAAGAATGGACGTTCTGGAGGATATAGTTCTCCAAAAGTACAGTTGCAGCAACATATAATGTCTAAGATGCAGAAAACCACTTAGGAAGGCAAGAGTTGTATGGCTATGGGAGTCAAGGTACTTGATGTAGAAAGAGCTCATGAATCAGGCATAGCTCCTGGAGTGATAATATTTTAAGACCATCATAAAAATATGAGTAATACCAGACAATAAAAAATTACTTTGACCAATCCCTAAACTACATCTATACCTCCTTCTGATAGTGAAAATGCCTATCAAATTTAAAAATGGGAGAATAAAAGAAATACAATTAAACTCCATATAAATGTATTTAATGTGCAAAATGATAAAAAGAACAAAGAATATCCCCAAAGTAATGGACATCAGAGCATAAAATAAGGCCTTATAGGAAACAAATGACTACATTAATATGTTAAATATTATATAAGAAAATGAAACAGGATATTAAAACTTCATGAATATCGTATTTATCTGAAAAGAGACAAACAGAGATCTGGAAGATATGAAAACATGATTTAAATGATGCAAAAATTAACTGAAAATTGGAAAAAAAATAACAGAAATAGGCAAACTTAGTAAATACAAGAATGTCACCATACAAAGTGCAGTCAATAAAAGGAAAAATGGAAAGGGAAGATATGAAGAAAAATCTATTTGAAATAAGAAAGTTAATTAATACTTTGAGAGAAGCTGACGGACTTGAAAAGTGCTGAAGTATAATTTTCAAAATGCAAAAAATGACTCATAAATGTAAAATGAATACATGGCAAAATGTATACACTAAGATGGTAAGATGGAGTCAAACAGCATTTAAGTAACAGACTTTTATACAATTCATTAGAAAAGGTACAACAAAATAAAGTTTTCTTCCTTTTTATATGTTTATTGTAGATAATATGCATAAAAACCAGTCCAGATATCATGAGTGTGAAGCTTAATGAGTTTTCATGGTCTGAAAATAACCCTATAAACAGGAAGAAACAGAGCATTGCCAATACTACAGAAGACTCCATTCCACTGTTTTCTAGTCACAATCTTTCCTATAAATGTAGGAATGCCAGTTTTGAAGCAAAGATTAATTTATGTAGATGGTAATTGTAAAATTATGGTTATTTTAATATATGAATAAAAATCTACCATTTCCAAGTATGTTATATCAACTTGACAATTGTAAGAATTTTGTAATCACAATCAAATTATAGAACATTTCCATCATCCTCAAATGTCCCCTCAACCACCCTGCAGTCAATCACTCCATATATTTCCTGTTCTTGGAACCAGCAGGTGATATAAGTGGAATCACAATGTATGAAACTTTCTGAGTTTGACCTTCCACTCAGCATAATGTATTTGAGATCCATCTGTAATGTTGAATAAATTGGTTGTTTCCCCCCCTCTTTATTGGTTAGTTGTAGTCTTTGAATGCATGTACCACAGTTATCTTGTCCATTCATTTGTGGATGGACATGTGATTATTTCCAATTATTGAATACAAACATTATCATACAAGTCTTTATGTGAATATATGTTTTCATTTCCTTTGGTAAATAAAAAAGAGTAAGTTCACTGGGTCATAGGGTAAGTGAGTTCTTTCCAGCAACAGATAAGAGTTTCAATTACTCTACATGCTTGTAAGTGCTTTGCATTATGAGTTATTGTCATACATTTTTATTTTTATCAATTTTACTATGTGTATGAGAATGCAGTATGGTTTTAAATTGTGTCTCCCTAATGATGAATGGTAATGACAATATATTTCTGGGCTTAATTACCATCTGGGTATCCTCTTGGTGAAGTGTCTTTTCAAGTTTTTGCACAATTTTGTTTTCTTTTACCTTCCTATTATTTAGTTTTGAGAGTTATTTTATATTATGGATACATGTTTTTGTAAAATAACTTTTCTGACTTGTTTGTTCAACCCATCAAAAGTGTCTTTTTCACAGAGCAGATTTTAATATGTTGAAATACAATTTATCCGGTTTCCTCCTGTAGGTTGTGTATTTTGTGTCTTACCTAAAAAATGGGGTTAAACCATGGTCACACAGATGTTCTCCTATGTATACTTTAGAATTTTTATAGTATTAGGCTTCACATTAATATCTAAGGTCTATTTTGAGAGAAGTTTTAAATATGTAGCAAATGATGAATTAATATCTCCTTTTTTGTCAAAAGGCTCTTCAATAATTTCAGGACCATTTTTTAATACTATATGTCCACCATGGGTATTCCTTGATGTCTTTGTGAAAAATCAATTGGCCATATGTGTGTGAATCTATTTCAAAGCTCTCTAATTGGTTACACTGATCTAGTTATTGATCTTTTCACTGTTATCATATTCTGTTGATTATTTAGCTTGATGACAGGTCCTGAAATAAGATTATATGAGTCATCCAACTTTATTCTTTTTCAAATTTGTGTTGACTACCTTAGTTCTTTGATTTTTATCTAAAGTGTAGAATTGCCTTCTCAATTTCTGGAAAAAAAATTTTAATTGGTGCTCCCCTGAAACCATGGATCAATTTTGGATTGCATTTATTTAATAGATTGCTCCCAATTGGGTTACCTGTCATATGTTATTTTATTTCTTTTTTTAATTTTAATTCAGATTCCATGGCCAATATTCCATATATGAGCTAGAATGTAAGGGTTTGGGATCCAATAGCCATGTACTAATCAAAAATTTTATGAGTCCCTTATTAACATGACAAAATAATAATCTGAACACTAATATTCTATTGTTTTACCACATAGAATATTACAGTTATCAGTCGAGTTCCTAACTATTCTGTTAAAACTTTTTATCTAAAATTTCCAATACTCATACCTTGTCTACTCTTTTAAATTCTCAATAAGCTTAAACTTTCTTATACCACTTAAAAGTGTGTCACTTGACAATTTAAACAAGAGCCTAGTTATATTTATCAAAGAACTATGAATTCTGTCATAGGATATATTTTTATATTTAATTGCAAATGTGCTTGTGGGAATTTTGAGAAAATCAAACAGGTTTTATTCCTAGGAAGAAGCTGGATTTTAGGGTTTTAAATTATTTACTTAATGGCACATAGCTAAGTATCAGAGCTAAGTCTATGTACTTATGATTAGATTTCTTGTCCAATCCTATGCCATATGATTTTTTATGAGAGTTTTTTTTTTTTACCAGACGGAAAAGTGCATTAAGTGTAATAAGTTTTATCATATAGTTCATTGTTCCAGAAACTTTCACTTGTTTACAACTGAAAAAAAAATCTTGTTGATCCTCTGTATCAAAAGAGAAGGTGTTTTCTTCTTGGGGCATCACTTGTAGACCTCAAGAAGTTCTTGATAAACTAGAATACCTTAATGAAATTGCAATTCAGTTCCACAGGTAAAAAGAATGTTTTTTTTTTTCAGCATTAATACAGTATTTTAGAATCTATAAGCTGAATCTCAAACTATAGTATAGACTTTAATATTTAAATTAGAAATTGGCTGTTCTTTTAGAGTTGTATTAAAAATTGAATCACATGTCATCCACAGAACATAGCAGGGAAAATAGAAAGGTCTCCCAATATATTTAGTTCAAAAGCTGTAAATGTGAAATTTGCTCTAATATTCTTGATGAAAGATAATAATCAGAAATAGGGACACTGGAAATAAGGACTACATTTTTATATTAGTTAAATTTTTAAATGGAGAGATTAACTTTATACTGTCCATTGGGTATATGCCAACTCAAAATTATATATTTTTTTCTGATAGAGGAAGATAAATTTAGAGTCTGCTTTTACTAGTTAGCTAATTGATTTACAGACCATGTTAGTTATTGTTTGTTTTAATTTCATTGTCTAATTTAGCTTGGTAGCTTTAAAAAAGGATTCCAATTGGTGGAGATATTATTTTGTGGAGTTTCCTAGAGATTAAATTCCAGAACATTGGCATATCACAATAGGATTGCAATATGGTCAAGTAGAAATAGCTTAGATTGTGGAGTCAGAGAAATCTTGGCTTGAATTGTGGTTCTGCTAGTAAAAAACTGTTTGGCTTTGGTCAAGTTATATGTCCAACTGGGTATCAGTTTTCTCATCTATAAGATTAGGCTGAATTATTTAATTTGCATATTGCTATGTAGATTATGTAAGGTGATGTACAAAAAAACTCCTTATTCCTAGTTGCCACTTAATAATATGTTGTTGCTGCTGTTAGAGCTTTCCTTCTTCATAAGCTCAGTATTTAATTGTTGCTGCTACTTTGTTCCTGAAAATAGGATTTGAGGAAATGATTTTTTTTCTTATACATTGATCATGTTTTTATTTTTAATTTCAGGATCTTCTATTCTTTCATCTTTCTAGCCTGTATCTCTTCTTAAAGTGAGATCAGATGCACATAATCACAGCCATTTTAATAGGACTTAAATATTAGTTAACAGAACTACCCCTTTGAGTTGCAGATTGGATAAATTGGCTAAACCCCCAAAATACTTTTTATTCAATTCAGATTCTTATAGTGATGGAAATAATTTCTCTAGTGTACCTGATTATTATTTTTTAAAAAACTTTATTTGTAAAACCACATCTACCTCTACAGACAAGATCAGAGATACCAAAAGAAGCCAGGATATTTTATTGTCAAGAATATCAGGATAATTTAAGCAAAATATAGTATTATTTTGCTAAGATATCCAAAAGCAGAATGTGAAGACAAAGATGAAATTTTTTTGTTCCCTAATGGCATAGAATATTGGGATTCATTGTGTGTAATCTCAATAGAATGATATTTTAGTATATATTTAGTGACAAACAAAAAGCAAATAAACTTGAAGAAATATTTAGTTTTAAGTTTGACCCATCCATAGCTCAATGTTTTCATGACAAAAATGGATTTTATACTTCCATTAATTTGATTTTATTTAAATAAAATTGGGAGTTATATTTCAACTGTATACATTCTATATATATGTATAGTATATAATAAACAATTTAACATTTTAATGCATCTCATAAAATATGTACTCTGCAATAAAAGTGTTCAAGAACTATAAACATGATATGCCTGAAAATTTTGGTCTATCTTAGTTATATCTTGGTTTTGAAAGATGAAGTTACTTTTACAAACTCAATTGTTATTTGGGGATAAACTGAGAAATAATATTTGATTTAGAGGCTGTTACTCTTTCACAATTGTTGCAGATAAGGTTGTGAAATATAGAATTTCAATGTTGCTGAAATTTTTGTGATGTTTGTTAGTCAAGAAGTATTATGTAGTGGATTTCTTTAGTAGACTACCTTTTGATAATTTTTTAAAAAATTGATTGTATATTTTTATTTCCTTTGACTGTGCCTCTTCCTATCTTCCTAATTCCTGTTTTGTCCCTGAAAATCTCCAGCAAATATTTTGAAGGTATTCCATGGACTCATTCTTGAAAGAGACAACAGTGAGGGGGTGAAGGAGAATAGAGAGAAGATGGCAAAGAAAAACTGTGGGCAGAGAAAAAAACAATGATGAATTTTTCCTAACAGAAATGTATTTATTGTTATGACCAACAATATATTAATACATATTTATATTATGATTGGTAAATTCATAGCAAGTCAAAGTAAATTAGAAATCATTATAAAATTTGTTTACATGTGTTTTCAAGAGATGTGTAAATTGTTTGAATTTACTCAAGAATTGGAATTAAGCTTAAGTGTCTATTTTTATTCTAGAATTTTCTTAGGTTTAAATGAACATTTTTTTTGTACCCCATATTAATGAAACAATTTATATTATGTATTAAAAGTTTTTCCCCTAGAACTGGGAAAATAATGACTTTTTCCTTACTTCTCAATGCTGTAATTTTAAGCTGATTTGCTCCTTCTCTTCTTGACATATGAACAACTTAATATGACAAAACCTTAGTGTATTTCATGTCACAGAGATAAATCATTGTAGGTCACTGAATACAATACAGACTAATTCATGGCAAATGTTCACTCCTTTAAAGCCAGGAAAATACAAGTGACAATGAAGAATAGGTTAAACACTTTGGTCTTTGACATGCAAAGAAAAAGAAGTTACTATCAGGAAATTTCACTCTAAATACAGTGGATCTTGTATTTACCAGGTGTTGTATAACTAAAGTTTTCAGAGCACATACAGGTGCCACTTTAACATTTTGTTTTGTTTTGTCTTTGTCATACACTATTCTCTCTTCAAACTCCACTAAATGAGAAACAGTCTGAATGCTTGGAGTCTACTAACAGGAATCAACCACTCTGTGGCATACATTGTTATTTAATTCTTTCAACATTAGCTTTTGCAAACAATTTTAATCATGATCATTAGGTAATATTGAATTCATAATTATTTCAGAGTCTACGTAAGCAAGTATAATATATTAATGTATATTAATGAAATGGCCATGATGTCTTCTTGGGAGAAATATGTCTTGAAAATCCAGTCAAGGACCTTGCAGGGATAGTGAGATATGAACAGAGAAAAAACATGTATTGTCATTAAGTTAATATTTCAACAAAAATAATAGTGGTACAAGAAATTGCAAAGGCTAAAAACCAGTGATTTAAACATATGTAAGTAAAGAAACTGAAAAAATGGTACTGTACTCTTTATGACATCATACAAATTGCATCTACCTTCACAATACCCTCTGCTGTTAGGTTCATCATTGTGCCTGAGGGAGAACTTGAATGGAATAGTTGCCAGGAGAAACCATTTGGTGTGAAAAGAAAGACCCATAAGAGAAGTTCAAATATTAACTTATCTCATATTTGTCATCAGGAAGTATTTTAAAATTAAACAATTTTCACCCTGTTTCTCATTTATGTTTAGTATGATCTTGTGATGTGAATGTGGTTCCTCCCATTTTCTAATTATGACTGTTAAAAAAGCATATCATGCACATTATAGCAAATTTAAGATTAGAAAACAAGTGTGTACTTTTTGTATATAAAAATCACAATATTCACTTATGTTTGTGAATTTTAATATGATGTAATATGAAAACAAGTGGTAGAAATTTTAACATAAAATTAACTGGAAATGCATCCTGTAAATTGACAGGGTTTTTGACTGTTATACATAACTCAAGTGACCAAAACTGAATGAACATTTTTCATTTATTTTAAACAGAAAAGTGCATCCATTTGGGCCCAAGGTCATTATCATTCCCTATCTCATCAATGTCTAGGATATCATTATGCCATCACAATGGAAAAAATAATGATATAATTGGGCAAACTCTATTTTTGTGGAATATTGCATGAAGCACCTATAAGTTTGATGCCTTGCCAAGGGGGCCTTATTTGGAATTTATGCTTCCCCATGTGACAGATTTAGATTCAGTTGTAGTTTCCCTAAACATGGATCTTCTGACCCTTATATTTGAACCTATAATTAGTACTAAGGTTGATAGGTGTATGTCCAAAAGACTAAAGCCTTTGGGCTGTCAGTGTGCCAGCTGGGCCCTGAATCTGAAGAGTGACAACACCTACTATCCACTTCATCGCACTCACCCAGGACAACTAACAAGGAGATGATGATGGACTTTGGCAATCCCAATGAACTGAGAGAGTCTACAACTGCAATCAAGAGAGCCCCATCCATCTGTCCCATGGGATCAAAGACCCCTCTCAATTAGAGGTGGATTGGGCATCATCATCCCAGAAACCTCAGGATTGGGGGATGAACTATGGACTAAAGTAAACTTTCTGGTATTCTACTATAGGCTTATTGTGATTCTAGCAAGGAAAGAAATTATATCATTGATGTAATGATATAATGATGAAGTGGTCACTGGAGGTTCTGAAGGCAGGGAGAGGGAAAAACAGGTTAAATATGGGGGCATTTTTGGACTTGGGAATTATCCTGAATGACATTACAATGACAGATACCCATTACATATCTTGCCATAACATACAAAATTGTGTGGGGAGAGTGTAAACTACAATGTAAACTATAATCCATGCTTAGTGGCAATGTTCCAAAATGTTTTCATCAATTGTAAAGAATGCACAATACTAATAAATGATGTTGTTAATGTGGGAAAATGTAGGAGTTATACGGAGCAGAGCTTATGGAATCCCCTATATTTTCATGTGACATTTATGTGATCTAAATATCTTTTTAAAAATAAAAAATATGATAAAAATGCATATTGTAATGTCTGTGCATTCATCAGATTTGGGGTTGTAGAGTATTTCATTGAAGAATGTGAGACTGAAGTCACCATGCTTATATTGATGGGTTTCACAGATATCATTGAGCTGAAAGTCTCCCTCTTTCTATAATTTCTACCAATGTATATCTTTACTTTGCTAGAAAATTTAGGGCAGGTTGTATTGGTCATTGGGGATTCCCAGCTCCACAACCCCATGTACTATTTTCTGGGTGTGTTGTCACTCATGGATGCCACTTATTCTTCAGTTGTCACCCCCAAAATGTTGGTCAACTTCCTGGCAACCATTTCATTTCCTAAATGTCCAATGTAGATATTTCTTTTTGTTACTTTGGGACTACTGAATGTTTTCTGATGGCTGCAATGGCTAATGATCATTATGTAGCAATCTACAAGCCGCTGTTCTATTCAGTTAATATGTCACCTTGAGTCTATGTGCCATCCTCTTTGCTTCCTATCTTGGTGGTATTTGGCATGGCACTATACCTGTGATCCCTTTTAGCCTATCATTCTGTCTATCCAATGAAATTAAGCATGTGTTTTGTTACATCCCTCCACTTCTTGCTATTTCTTGTTCTAGTATTCACATCAACCAACCTCTACTCTTCTACTTTGAGCATTCTATTTAGATAATTACAATTTTGATCATTCTGATCTCCTATAATTTCATTCTGATGCATTCTGAGGATGCATTCTGCTGACAGGAGGCAAAAAGCCTTTTCCACCTGTGGCCCTCACCTAACTAAAGTGTCAATTTACCATGGGGCAAATCTCTTCATGCATGTGAGGCCAAATTCCAGCTACACTTTGGATCATGATACAAATGTCTATATTTTACACTTTTGTGATTCTTATGCTGAATCCTATCACCTACAGTTTGAGGAATAAAGATGTTAAGGAAGCAATGTAAAAAATTTTTGAGAGAAATTGATTCATAAGTAAAGTACAAGTTTAGCATTGAGTAAAACTGAAAAAAATGTGGAGGGTCAGTCCATGTCTCTCTGGTGAGACACTATATCTTCTTTTCAGTTAATACTGTTTACATATCCCAGAATGTAAGCATTAAGCAGCCCTCCAATGCAACATTTTACAAATGTAGGTAAATTGTGTCAACTGTGTGACTATGGTTATGTTCCAACTGATCCATATTAAATATTCATTGATAAAATCATGTTAATATTGTTAGGCTTTGTGTAATTTGATTTTAATTAGCTATAATTTAAGGACATGTACTCAGGATTTGATGGCTTGATATAACCTCAACTTACTTATAGTAAGTCCTTGGCTTTTATTATGAAATGAATTGTTCTTCCTCAATCCCTGTGAATGACCTCTCAGATGGTATTTCCTCATGCCATGTACTCATTCTCTCTGAACTATCCTCTGGAGATGCCTTTTGCAATGTTTGGATCAACACTATAGATTTTTATTCCATTATCTCATTTCCACCCTCCAGTTACAGAAATTGATTAGATTTATTCTGAGTTTTGCCAAAATATATTGATGATGTGATAGTATTTATTGAGTACATAATTAAGGCTCCAGAAAAACAAATAAAAGTAAATTTTGAGCCTTATTTAGTCTGGTTTATTAATTTTTTTCTAAGATTTGTTGACCTGAAGACATATTAATTGTAGAAATTTACTTGCCTTTCAGTGAAATTCCCTGTTTCCCAGCAAGGATACCTGACCTATGTCTCTGCTAGATCAATCCTATCAGAACAAACTTATCAAAGAGTTTATTCTGAAGCATGAAGTTGAGATACACTACAATAATTTTCAAGACCTCAATCTCTATTCAGTTTTGCAAACTAAATTCATATAGTTCTATTGCAACAACCACATATTTGATAGAATGCTTTCAATATATTTTCAAAATTCCTGTAAAAACTACAACCACACATAAATTTTCAGAGACACAACACTGGCTATAATGTGGATAACATGTAGTACTATGAAGAAGTTAAGCTACTTTTAGCAACATCATATTAAAGTTAACTTTCTTGATTATAATCTTTTGAGAATACTTTTCTAGTATAAAGAACTAAACTATTTCAAAAGTATTTCTAAATATCCAAATATTAAAATAATTAAATATCTGCATAATTCTGGGATCATGTTTAAGACTTCTAACATTCAAATAACTGTTTCAAAATGTTTAGATTAATTTCCAATTAAATTGATCCCCTGGTGTCTTAGTCAGCCAAAGGAGTGCTAATGTGAAACACCAAAAATGGGTTGGTCTTTATAAAGGGTATTTATTTGGGATAGAAGTTCACAGTTACCAGGCCATAAAGCATAAGTTTCTTCCCTCACCAAAGTCCATTGTCACGT
>JAQZBX010006966.1:27751-51826 GCA_029593785.1 Cabassous unicinctus | reverse complement strand
TACCTTTTTCTCACTAGATCCAATCAGCATGATATCATCAATATAATGGAACAGTGTGATGTCTTGTGGGAGGGAGAGATGATCAAGGTCTCTGTGGACATTATTATAACATGGGTCTGGAGATTTGGTATACTCCTGAAGTGGGGCAGTGAAGGTATATAGTGGCCTTGCCAGCTGAAACAAACTGTTTCTCATGGTCTTTTAACAGCAAATGAGAAAATACCATTTGCAAGGTCAACAGCTGCATACCAGATATGAGGGGCTGTGTTGTTTTGCTCAAGAAAAGATACCACACCTGGAATAGCAACTGCAATTGGAGTCACCTCCTTGGTTAAGTTTATGATATAATCCACTGTCATCATCCAAGATCCGTCTGTTTTCTGCACAGGCCAAATAGGAGAGTTGATGTGGATGTGTTGGGAATCACCACCCCTGCATTCTTCAAATCCTTGATGGTGGCACTGATTTCTGAAATCCCTCCTGGAAACCAGTATTGATTTTTATTTACTATTTTACTAGGTAAAGGCAGTTATAATGGCTTCCACTTGGCCTTTTACCATAATAGACCTCACTCCTCAAGTCAGGGATCTAATGTGAGGATTCTGACAGTTGATGAGTATGTCTATTCCAATTACACATTCTGTAACAGGGAAATAACTACAGAACCGGTCCAGGGTCCCACTGGATCCACTCTGAGATGGACCAGAGCTAAAACTCTATCAATCGCTTGAACTCCATAAGCCCCTACCATTTCTGGTGGACCGCAGTGACATTTTGGGTCTCCTGGAACAAATGTCACTTCTCTGCCAGAATCTAATAATCCCTGAAATGTCTGATCATTTCCTTTTCCCCAAAGGAAATGTTAAAAACATATAAATTTGAAAGCTCATGTATTCTTTTAGAGTATAGTGTACTTCCTCATGGCTCACTCTTTGTATTTCAACTTTGAGGGCTTGTTTTGACTTTAATTATAGGTCTGGAAGAGAAGGGTCAGGGGGTTGGGTAAAGAGAAGCATTATAAATGTTTTTGAAGCCAATTACTTCACAGCATTCCCTTGCAGTTTCATCTGTTGAGAAGAGATTAATCTATTCAGTTGGAGCTTGGACAACACACTCCTCAGGGCAAGGTGGAGGCTGCATGATGGTTTCCTTAGGGTGGGGAGGAGTTCAAGATTGGGTGGTACAAGCTTGACATTGGGTGGTCTCCTCAGGGCAGAACTTTACTTGTTTATCTAGCAAAGTCTTAGCAGAATTTAGGGTTTTGGTGTCCTCACTGCCATCATCATCAACTCAAATGTCTTTATCCCAATCCTCAGGATTCTACTCCTTTCCAATTAATGCCCTTACTTTAACAGCATACATCCTGCAAGGCTGAGATTTTGTTTCCATTGTAACTCTGTTATTCCTACAATGAGACTCTGAGTCTGTTTTTCAGAGATCTCAACCTGCAGCTACATGAAACAAGATTTTCTTTCAGGGCACTCATAGAAACTTTCACATCATTCATGCAGCACTTAAGTTGGAAATTTGAAGCTTTCCCTTTCTTTTGTAACTGTATCCAAGGTATTTAGGAACAGCCAGCCAATATCATTGTAACTTTTAATTCCACAAAACACTGGTAAGGTGTTAAAAAACACTCTCACCCAGATCCTTGCCTCTTATAAGCATTAACATAGTCATATCCAGTGGTGATATTTTGCATAACTGGATTGTTGACTCATGCCATTGACTGCCAGTGGCTTAATGATTATTGGAAACAGAATCATCAGTGCCCTTGAATCCAATCAGAGTAGAGAGCCAATTGCAAAATTCCAGAACCAATTCCGAAATCCCATTTTTAAAATTCTATTTCTCAAGAACTACTCCTAGTACCAAGCTGTATTAGTTAGGGTTCTCTAGGGAAAAAGAACCAATAGGAGATATATGCAAATAGTATGAGATTTTGTAAAATTGTCTCACATGACCATAGGGATGTACAAGTCCAAATTTCATAGGAAGGTTACAAGCCAGGGACTCTAATGAAGGTCCTCTTTGCGTTCCCCAGGAGACACTGACTATCTGAAGTAGAGATAGGAGTTCTTTCTCTGAATGCTGAAATCACTTCTCCTTCTAAGGCCTTCAGTAATGAGACTTCACTCATTACTGATGGCAGTCTTCTCAGTTGATTGTTGATATAACCAGCCATCTATGCAATCAATTCACTGATGATTAAAGTCCATGAAATGCCCTTGTATTATGGTCAGCCCAGTGCTTGCTTCGCCAATCAACTGGGCACCATTATTTGACTGAGTTGACACATTAGCCTAATCATTATAATATAAATGTCCTTCAATAGGTGAATAGCTAAACAATCTGTGGTATAGTTGTATCAAGAACCACTACTTAGAAATAAAAACTAGCAAACTATAAATGCAACAACTTGGAAAGGCTTCAAGGGAATTAAGCTGAGTGAAAAAAAAAGCTGGTTTAGAAAGATTACCTACTTTATGATTCTATTTATATAGTATTCTTGAAATGACAAAATTATAGAACTGGAGAATAGATTAGTAATTGCCACAGGTTATTGGCACAGGTTATGTTTTTTCAAATATTGTTGATTCATATGTATTTGTGAGAAATAATAGAGAAATCTCATATACTCTTCACTTAGGTTCCTCCAATGGCTGCATCTTGTATAGTTTCAATATCAGAAAAAAAAGAGCCCCCCCCCTCACAAAAAAAAGATAAAGCACTAAATGGGAGGGAAATATCTGCAATACAAACAAATCTCAAAGGATTAGTGGGCAGACTAAAAATGAATGAACAAATGATTAAAAATGGGGAAACAACTAATATGTATTTCACAAAAAATAAAAGATCACATATGAAAAAAAACAAAACAAAACAACAACAACAGGATGTTGGCATTGATATTATATAAAGAACTTACTCAGACTTTACCAGTATTCCATACACTTATGTGTGTATGTGTGTTTGTATATTTAGTTGTATGCATTTTATCACTAGAGATTCTTCTGACCACCACTACAGTCAAGCAGTCAAGATATATAACAGTTCCTTCAAAAATATTCCTCTTGCTACCCTTTCATAACCACAGTCACTTATGCACCCCCACTCAATAATTGGTGGCAATCACTAATCTATTTTCCATTTCTAAAATTTTATTTTATCTTTTCAATAATGCTATTGGATGATCTACTTAATCTGCAACCTCATCAGCATTTGGTGTTATCAGTATCTTCTATTTTAGCCATTCCCATATGTATGTAGTGAAAAATCAAGGTTTTTAATTTGTATTTCCTAAAGAGCTAATGATATTGGACATCTTTTGATGTGCTTGTTTGGCATCTGTATTTACTCTTTGGTGAAATGTCTCTTCAAGCCTTTTGCCCATTCTTATCAGAGTATGTTTTGGTTTTAGCTTTTTTTTATTTTTTTTATTTTTTAACCTGTTGTGCTTTGAGAGTTCTTTACATATTCTATTCATCCTTTGTTAGATATCTGTTTTGCAAATATTTCCTCCCAATCTTCAGCTTCTTTTTTCTTCTTCTTTACAAGATCCCTCAGAGTGTTTCCTATAATTGCTTTAGGTATCAATTATAAGCATTTTTCACCTAGACCTAGGTCTCCCAATTTTTCTCCTATATATATTTTTTCTAAGCCTTTTATAGTTTCATATTTTAAAAATAATACAACAATCTATTTTCAATTTCTATTAAGTCAAGTTTCATTTTTCTGCCTGTAGATGCAGTCTTGGTTTACTTCACTACTGCAATAAATACCACACAATGGATTGGCTTAAACAACAAGCTTTTATTGTTTCATTATTTTAGAGGCTGAAAGTCCAAAATCATGGTATCAGCCAGGCTATTCTTTCTCCAAGGAGTCTGTATGTTTTGGTGCTAGCTTCCCACAACTTTTGGGGTTCTTTAGCTTGCATCTCAACCTCCAAACACATGGCAACCTCTCTCCCCTATTATCTACTCTTCTGTTTTTTTCTGCATTTTGGCTTGTGGGTCTTTCTTGTTGCTTTCTCTTACTGACTAAGTCCTGAATTTCTTCTGCTTTAATGGGCTGCTCTAATATGGATTGAGGCCACCATGATTCAGTTGAGCCACACCTTTACTACAAATAACACCTTCAGACGGTCTTATTTACCATGGGTTCACAACCACCAAAATGTGGGTTTATATTAATGATCTGTTTTTTGAGGGAGGATATTTCAGCCTACCACAGATACTCATTGTTTCAGCACCATTTGGTGAAAAGGAACCTCTATTGATTTGCTTCGGTGCTTTTGTCAAAAATCAGTTAGGCATGTTTGTGTGGTTATTTCGTGGTTTTCTGTTATTTCCCACTGATCTACCTGTCTATACCTTTGTTATACCACACGGTCTTGATTACTGCAGCTATATAATAAAAATAAACATTTAGTAGAGCGATTCCTTTTCCATTGTTCTTCTTTTTCAAACTAGTTTTAGCTATTCTAGTCCCTGTGCCTAAATTTTAGAATTACCTTATTTATATATACACAAAATCTTACTGAGATTTTTGATAGGTATTGCGTTAAACCTATAGATCACTTTGAGGAGATTGACATCTTTCATACATTTTAATCTTTCAAACTATCAACACATTTATTAACATTTTTAAAATTTTTATTTTGTTTATCAACATTTTGTAGTGGGGTACAGATCATGTTCATGTTTTGTTAAATTTAAACATAAATATTTCATTTCTTTTGGAGGAATTTCAAATGATATTGTGTTTTTAATATCATTTTACCATGTTTGTGTTAGTATATAGAAATGCAATTTATTTTTCTATATTGATCTTATAACATTTGACCTTTGCTGCACTTACTTATTAAGTCTAGATATTACTTTATTTATTTTTTTATATATTCCTTGGGATTTTATATGAAAATAACTGTTGGGGATTGAATTGTGTCATCCAGAAAAGACATGTTAAAGTCCTGGGTACTGATCCTGTGGGAATGAACCCAATTGTAATTAGGACCTTTGATGATGTTATTAGTTAAGTTTCTTGGACATACACCTATCAAGTATAGTACTAGCTATAGGTTCAAATAGAAGGAGCAGAAGAGCCATGTGTAGGGAAACTACAAATGAGTCCAACTCTGTCACACTGGGGAGCATAAATTCCAAGGTAAGGCCCACTGGCACGTTGCCAAACTCCTGAGCTGTATGCCCTGCCTAAACTTGATAGGTGTTTGTCCAAGAGACTTAAATCTTTGTTCTGACCATGTGCCAGTTGGGCCCTGAATCTCAGCAGAGTTGCAACACGTACTCTCCAGTTCATTGGGCTCATGCAGGACGACTAACAAGGTGATGATGATGGACAACACACATCCCAAGGAACAGAAAGAGTCTGCAACTGCAAGCAAGAAAGTTCCACCCACTTGTGCCATGGGATCTAAGCCCCCTCTCATTAGAGACAGAGTGGTATCACCATTCCAAAATCCTCAAGATTGGGGAAAGAACAATAGACTAAAGTAGACTTACTATTATTCTACTATAGACTTATTGTTACTCTAACAATGGAAGAACTTTTATCACTGATGTGGAGGCAGTAGCCACCAGAGGTTCTGAGGGGAGGGAGAGGGAAAAATAGGTGTAATATGGAGGCATTTTCAGGACATTGGATGACATTGCAATGACAGATACAGGCCATTATGTATTTTGTCCTAACTTACAAAATTTCATGGGACAGAGTGTAAACTATACTGTAAACTATAATCCATGGTTAGTGGCAATGCTTCAATATGTGTTCATCAATTATAACAAGTATACCAAACTAATGAAGGATGTTGCTAATGTGGTAAAGTGTGGGAGGCATAGGGAGTCGGGCATATGGGAATCCCCTATATTTTTTATGTAACATTTATGTAATCTAAAATTTCTTTAAAATAAAATTTAAAAAAAGATGTGCTCAAACTGAATAAAGGCTGGTTTTAATTTAATATAGCTGAAGACCTTATAAGCAAAGGAAATTGCACACAAAAAGAAACCACATGGAACAGAAAGAACCCAGAATTCAATGGAACTCTGAATCTGGAAGGGAAAGAAAATGTCACCATGTGTCTTGCCAAATGACAGTGAAGCCAAGGACTAAGGGATACCACAGTCTTTGGGGAGAAAGCGTTGTCTTCCTGATGCCTCAGTTTTGGATTTCTCCTAACCTCAAACCATTTTTATATTATTTGTTTTAGTAGTTGTGAAACTATAACAGATTTTCATACCAGAAAGTGGATGCTGCTATGAAAAATACCTAGAAATGTGGAAATGGCTTTGGAAATGAGTAATGGGTAGAAGCTGAAAGATTTGTAGGGTGCTTAATAGAAAAGGCCTACATTGCTTTGAAGAAAGTGTTAGGAGAAATACGGAACTTAACGTACTTCCAATGAGGCCTTAGAAGGAAATAGTGAATATGCTATTGGAACCTCAAGGAAAGATAACCCTTCTTATAAAATGGCAGAGAATTTGGCAAAATTGTCTTCTGGTGTTGGATAGAAGACAGAAGTTTAAAGCTAAGGACTTGGATATTTACCCATGGATATTTTCAGGCTAAGTGTGGAAGGTACAGACTGGTTTCTCCTTGAAGCTTATACTAAAATGTGAGGGAAAAGTTGAGAATTAAACTCTTAGGCACAAACGAACCATATACTGATGGGTTGAAAATTCTCAGTCTATCCAGGTATCATGCTCTGAGACCAGGGCCAGAAGGAGATCTATCAGGAAACTATCGGAGCTTTTGAGAAGTAACTCCACAGAGAACAAGGCTTCATGTGAGGGTTTAACTGAACAATGCTTTGCTAAAAAATGTTTGGCTGAAAATGGATCCAGTCAGCTCTTTCTGTGGAAGTCAGGATTGAAAATGCAGTTATCTAGGAGGGATCTGTGGAAAGTTCTATTGTCTAATGGTTTGGACCCCATGGAACTGCATGCAAAGTCAACAAAGTTATCACAAAATGTGTATGAACAGAAGCAATGCATGAAATGGACAGAGAAGGGATGAATTGAAGGGAGAATGACTTCAATTGCAGAACCATGGAAGCCAAGAAGATCTCAGGCCAAGAGATTAGGCCCACCCAAATATGTAGGATGGGTACGCCAATCCCTGCACATGGAGGGGGCAGCCATCTGACCTTGTTCCTAGAAGGGCTAGGCCTTGCACCCTGTTGTTCAAGAAGAATGCCACCATCCCAGTACCTGGAGATTATGAGGTGCATCCCCTGATATTCACAGACAGATTGGTCACCATTCTGATGTTCGGGGAAAGTATGACCACTGAGCAAGTCTGTGGAAGGGTGTGACTTATGTTCTTTCAGGAGTACAAAGAGTCAAGTCACAGATGACTTTCAGATCTTGAGATCTAATAGGGTTTGTCCTGCTGTGCTTCAAAATTTTTTGGGACACAGCACCTGTTTTCCTTCCAATTTCTTCCTTCTGAAATGGGAGTATTTATCCTATGCTCAGTTCTACCATTGTATATTGGATGCAGATATCTCATTTTCTGGGTTTCACAGGTCCATCACACAGGAATTTTGCCCCAGGATGAAGTTCCCCCACAGACTGATTTTGATGATATTTAGTACTTAGCATTGTTCTAAAATGGCTCAAGGCTTGGGGAATGCTGTGATAGGATGACTGTATTTGTATGTGGAAAGAATATATCTTTTTAGAGTCCAGAGTGTGGACTGATGAGTATTGAATCATCTTCCCCACAAAAGACATGTTCAGATCCAGACAGGGGTCCTATGGGTCAGAACCCATTTATAAATAGGACTTTTGGAGATGTGACTTTAGTTAAAATGTGCCCAAACTGAATAAAGGCAAATCTTAATTCAATTTAGCTTAATTCCTTATACACAAAGGAAATTGCAAACAAAAAGAAGACACATGGAACAGAGAGAAGCTGGAAGTCAGTGGAACCTAGAACCCAGAAAAGAAAGGAGAAGATGCTACCATGTGCATTGTCATGTGACAGAAAAGAATGAATCACTGGCAGGCAGCCTCAGAATGTCACAGTATTTGAGGAGAAAGCATCACTTTGCTAGTGCCTGTATTTTGGACTTCTCCCAACCACAAAACTGTGAGCCAAAAAATTCCTGTTGTGTAAACCAACCCATTGTATGGTATTTGTTTTAGCAGCTGAGAAACTAAAACAATAATTATGTCATCTGAAACAATGTTGTCTTTCCTTCTAATCTGGAAGTTTCATTTCTTTCCCTTGTCTTTTTGTACAGATTAGAACTTCCAGCACTATGCTAAATAAGAATGGGCATCCTTGCCATATTCCCATAGGAAGAAAACATTCAGTCTTTTACCACTAAATACCATGTCAGCTGTAGGTTTTTTAGTGATATTTTTGTGAAGTTTGAGATTGTCTCTATTCCTAGTGTACTGAGAGTTTTGTCATAAATGGGGTTAGATGTTGTCAAATTCTTATTTTGTGCATGAGTTGATGATATGACTTTTCTTGTTCAGTCTGTTGATATTATAAGTTACATTGACTTATTGTTGAATGTTGAGCTAGCCTTGATACCTGGAGTAAATCCCATGTTCATTGTAAACTTATGTCTCTATATTGCTGGATTTTATTTACTGATATTTTGTTGAAGATTTTTACTTCTAAATTCATTGGTGATAATGGCTTTTAGTTTTATTTCCTTCTATTTTTGTTTTGCTTCCTTATGTTTTGAAAAATATTTAAGCTCGGTATAGAATTCTAGATTAATAGTTTTTTGTTTGTTTGTTTGTTTGTTTGTTTTGTTTTTTTAGTACTTTGAAGATTGTCCTCTACAGTCTTTTGTTTGCATTATTTTCAGTGAAAAAATCTACTGTCAACATCTATTTCTCTGGGTGAAACTTTTTGTCTCCCTCTGGATGCTTTTATGATCATCTCATTATTCAATCAATTTGTTTAAGATATTCCTTGGTTTAGTGTCTTCATGTTTCTTTAGCTGGGGTTTATTTGACATTCTTAATTCTGTTCATCAAATTTGGAAAATGTGAGCCCATTATTTCTTTAAATATTTTTTTCTTTCTCTCCCCTCACTTCTCCTGCAGGGACTTCTATTATATATATTTGGGTCACTATATGTCCTGTATTCTTTTAGGGGATTGAATTGTGTTCTATAAGTCATTGATACTCTGTTTATTTCTTTTAATTCTTTTTTCTCTGTATTTTGTATGAAATAGTTTATTTTGCTGTGATTTCAAGTTATTTACTTCTGCCATATCTAATCTGTCCTTAATTGTATCGCATGTATTTTTCATCTCAGATATTGTATTTTTTATTTCTAAGAGGTCAGTTTGGATCTTTTTTATTTCTTCCTTCTCTCAAATTTTAGACACAGACAGTACAACTATAATTACTGTTTTTATGTCTTTGTTTTCTAGTTCTAATATCTGTGCTACATCAGGTTCCAATACAATAAATTTAAAAAATTTTTTCTCAAGAATCATATTTTCCTGCTGCATTTTTTTTTTACCTGGGAAAATTCTATTGGCTATGAGGCATTATAACTTTTACTTTAATGGACCCAGGATGTTTTTACATTACTATGAAAAGTCTTGAGCTTTTTTAAGGAACACAGGTAAGTTCTTAGAAACAGTCTGATATTTTAATAATTTTGAGTCTTGCATTTTAGATTTGTTTAGTGTAGATTGAAGAACAGTAATTTATTACCCTTGCTGAAGAAAAATGTTTCTAGGTACTCTACCTTGAATTACTAGTATTTCCATTCTGGCTGGATATAGCATCGAGTATAGACTCTTTTAATACTTTTGAATGGCTTCTTCGCACATATGCATTGACCAGTACTCTATGAGGTAATGAGGAGATCCTTTGCATATCCCCAGGGTAATTTCTATGTGCACATATCTCCTCTCCAGTTATCTGTGCTTCAAACATTAGTGCACTTGTTATTCATGGATTCTAAGCACTGTATCCTCCACTGAGGTATTCTGCAGTGCTCTGCCTGGTTCCCTCTTCCTTCATCATTGTTGGTAAACTCCCTCAAGACAGTAATCTAGGACACTATTAGTGACCACCCCATTTGCTTTTCAACTTTTAGGAATCACTATTTTTAATTGTCTGAAGCCCAACATCTTGAAAACTGTTGTTTCATATATTTTGTGAGTTTTTTTGATGGTTTCAAAAAGGAGGGTAAATCCTGTAGCTATTATTCCACTTTTTAATGCCTGCATGACATTTGTGCAAGTTATGTCCCCAATTTCAGGATAATTCAGGATAAAAATAGTGCCTGTTTCACAGATGTTATGAAACCATGAAAGCAGTAATATTATATAATAAAGTTGTTTCCATAGGGCATAGAATAAAATATAAGCTTGGTACTTGGTTTTATTATTTAACTATATCAGAAAATTCTAGAAAGGGTGAGTATTTCCTTTTATATAATATTAGTAGAGCAGTAATTAGAATTGAGAATTCTTGAGCATGATTATATTTGATAAGTATCTGATGTTCTTCAAAAAGTTGGTGAAGGTATGAAAAACAAAAACACTTTTCACACTAGAGGGTAGGTAAATTTAATAAAATGACTCTGGAGGACAATAAATATTAAATAAGCATAAAATTTACCTAATGATTGAGCCAGAATTCTAATTTCAGAAAAATGACCTAAAGAAATATTCAAAAATGATCAGAAAGTTTTATGTAGAAGGCTGTCAGATATTTCTCTTCATAATATGGTATCTCTACTTATCAATAAGTGTCTAAAGTAGAAGTTTGTCTATATAAATTATGGCTCATTAATTGGAGGTGATACTCTATAGCCATTAAAAATAATACAATGAAATGGAATTTTTGTTTTTTATGCAGTAAGTGAAAACCAGCTTACAAATTTTAGATTTGGTTAAATATAATTGTATGCCATGAATTTTCTGGAAGTTGCATAATAAAATATTAAATTTTATTATCTATGAATGGTAGAATTATGGTTAATTTCTTTTCATTTATTTTATATTCCCAAATATTTTCTAGTCTTTCACTATCTCATATATATTATTCCTATAATCAAAAACTAAAAGTTAATAATTTCCTTATTATGAAAATATTGAAGGGAATTAATATTTTAGTGAAAGAATTCTGAGATAATATATTATTTGATAATAAATCTCCCTTCAAGTATAGCTCAACAAGAGGCTTTTACTTTTATAAATTCATATCTCACAACCATACTATGAATTTTCTTATAAAAAGAGACATTTAGGTAAAGTTTCTGGGACAAATGTTCAAATGGTATTCTATCCATCATTTGAACATGAATGAAATTTTGAGTTACCAAAAATTGAGCAATGTCTTCATATAAAGCAATCTACTGTTATTTTAGGAGAAACATTCTGATTGGTTGTCACCTGACTGAGTCTCAGCAGCATGCTTTAAAGAGGTAAGGCCTTCATCAAGTTATAGTCATGGTTCTTGTCTCCTGAGTGACCTTAGCAAGGCACTTGGATCTAATCAACCTCTGCTTCCTTATTTGTATACTTGGATACAGTGTCTACATTATGGTGTGATGTGTGTTTTAAACTAATGCAGCAAACATCTGACCTAGAGAAAATTTTCAATACATAGTGGATATTATAACAGAGCCCAACCTGCACCCAAAGTACCTGTCTCCATTATTTGTTTTAAGTAAATATTTTCAAACTATTCTTGATGAAGCCAAAGGAGCTGTTGGAGGCTCTTCAGGAAAGGAAGAGTTAAGGAAGGACAGTTCTTGTACGATATCTTTAAAAAGTAAACCCCCATAAAGTTTACTGGTTCAAACTTCTGTTTTATTTTTTCCTTTAAAAAAAGAATTTTAAGAACTAAAATGTAGTTAGAATTTAACTTTGTTAAATAAGACTGCAGTAATTTTAACTTAGAAGGTATTAAAATTACTAACTGTGGTTGATTCAGTTATGTATCCCAGGGGTCGGGGTAGGGGAGGGAAGAGGGTCATGTTCTTTATCTCAATCTGAATTCCTATGAGTGTAAACCTAGTTTGTAAACAGAACCTCAGGCAGATGCTATTTTTATTTAAGGTGTGACTAAATGAATGAGAGTGGGTCTTAACACTGGAGGTCTTATAAAGAAGACCCAGAAGACATAGAAGCTAGAATGGAGAGGACATCGCCATGTGACTGAAAAGCCAAGGAAACACAGTTTGTCTGCAGCCAGCACGAGCACACTATGCAGTCTTGGGGAGAAAACAAGCCTTGCTAATATGTATATTTTGGACTTCTCCTAGCCTAAAAGTTGTCAATTAATAAATTCCCATTGTTTAATCCAACAACCAATTGAGTGGTATTTGTGATGGCAACTCTGGAAAACTAAAATATTTATAATTACACAAAGTAAAATAAAACTATAATTAGTAATATTAATATTAGCTGACTTTTTGAGTTCTTAAAACATGGTGGGCTGTGTGATAATAATTATGAACCTCAGGATTAGAGAGCCTAAGTAAATTTTGTAAAAAGTATACAGCTACTACATGTCATACTTCTAGGGTCTATCCCTGCTTATCCCACTGTGGTAGAGTGTATTTTCCCAAAGTGGTCAGAGTAATAGCTACAGTCCCACAGGCATATTGTCCCACATGAATATTCTTGAATATTGTCACATGCACACACAACCATAAAGAGGTGGAGTGCTTTCTCTGCCCCTTGAATTCAGGTAGACTAGTGAGTTGCTTGTAATTAGTAGAACTCTGCTGAAGTGATGCAGCATGACTTCGGAGTCAAATGAGCTTCTGGCTCATTTGAGTATTTGTTCTTAAGCCTTCACCTGCCTTGTTAGAAATCTGACTACCATGTTGCTGCTATGCTGCAAGGAAACCCAAACCAGCGTCTCCTGATATCCATAGAAGAGAGGGAGAGAAAGATCTCCAGCTAGGCAGCAGCTGCTCCAGGCCCTCTGATATTCACTGTGTGAATGAAAATACCTGAGAGACCTTGAGCCAGAACTTTCTAGCTGCATCCTATCAAGAACTGTGAAGTGGGGAGTGGGTGTAGCTCAGTGGTTGAGTGCCTGCTTCCCATGTATGAGGTCCTGGGTTCAATCCCCAGTAGTTCCTAAAAATAAAAAATAAAGAACTGTGAAGAGTCTGAGATTTTCCACACTTTAAGCTAATATGCCTACCACAGTTTCATAGATGCTGGAAGAAGACACAAGTTTCCTGGGTAAGAGACAAAAGATTTTTATTTATGGCACAGTAGGAGGCATGAGCTTCATGTTGGCATCAGTTCCTCTTGTCTCCCAAGAGAGCAATGTGGAATGGCTTAGTATATGTTGCCCACACTATGGTTTTGAAACAGCTGAGTAACCCAAGTTTAAGAACCATTCTCCCCAATCTTGTAAGGTTACTGCTAAGACACCTGTCCAACCTTTGTCCCAGTGGGAGACATTAACTTTATTGTCCTGATCAGGGAACAAACCTGCCCTATCTTCAAGGTCCCTTGCTATATAAACATCCTTGAAAAAATGGTCCATAAGAAAGCAGTCTATGCCTTTTCCTCAGACGTTGGGCAGAAATGCAATAGAAATATAGGGAATTGTCTCTCAACAAACCCTTTAAATTTCTGAGACCCACACACTGAGAGGGATTCAAAAAAAAGAAATAAATAAATAAAAATGTTATTTTAAGCCATTAACTTTTAGGGTGATTTTTAGATTGCTTGAAAATTGTTTCATAGCAAAAATAGACCCCATTTAAGCCCTGCCCCTCCCATTCTTAGTAAATATTCACTTTTCTGTGCAATCCCATACTTTACTTTTATGTATTTTTTCTTAATGAGGATTGTCAAATTATATTAGTTTCAGGCCCACAAAACTTGGATCCACCCTTGCATATAAAGATAAAATTTTAGATTTGAAAGGAAAGAACAACTCTTCTGTCCTCATTTTGGTTGTTGATCTTATTCCACAGAAGCTATTAAAAATGTTCCCTTTTTTCAAAACAGAAAAGATCACTAACTACATGTGCGAAATCAAAACAGAAGAGAAGGGAGCAAGTTCATTTGATTGATTATTTTGTCCCTTGACAAAAGACCATGAATAGTAGATATATCTTGTTATATAATTGTATAGCACTTGACTCCTTCTTGAATAGATATAGTCTTATCAAAATCTTGAAAGATATTAGTGTCCTCACACTTTTTAATGCCCTATTGTATAAAAGAGAGCCTAAATATATTTATTGATTTTAATGTTTCCCACTATAAAATACAGTATTTAATTGAAGCAAAAAGGCCAAGAATACTAGTTGAATTATTTTGTCAAATTTCGGTCAGGAAAGTACATATGAGAGTCCTAATAATTTTCCAACATGTACTTCCTTTCCATTTTTATAACAATTAGAACTTTTAAAATTACTTTCCCTCTGGATATGTAGAGTCATCTCACAATCGTTAAGTGAGCAAAACAAAGGATGCCTGCCTATGTTTAAAAAATCTGAATTCTTGACTGTTTCACATTGCTCAAATTTGAAAGTATGGTCATGAATTTACTTCTGATTGCTTAAACATATTATTCACCAATGATGGCTCAACAATTATTGATAATTTTGAGAATTAGGTTGTAGGGAAATATATCATGCAATCAAATCTCTATATAAGAATTTTCTATACCACAACAAATCTAAATCTTCACTATGAAAAAAACAAAGGAATTGACTAGTTGGTAAAACAAAGCTGATGTTTTAAGGATGAGGAAATTTTTTAAGCTATATCCTTCTTAGTTGACCATTCTCAGCTCCCCAAAACTAAGTCATGAAATATTTTAAATCACTTTAAAAGATATAAACACCTAAAACAATAACATAGTGTATATATTTTAGGCATAAAAAGAAAAAAAAATTTCTTTATTAGAGAAGTTGTGGGTTTACAGAACAATCTTGCATAAAAAGCAGGATTCCTATATATCACCCCACCACCAATACCTTGCATTAGTGTGGGGCATTTGTTACAATTGATATAGCACATTTTATAATTTTTACTATTAATAAAAGTCCATTGTTTAACTTAAGGTACAGTTTGTAGTGTAGTTCCATGGATTTTTTTAAAAAATTTTTATTCTGGTACCATATATACAATCTAACATTTCCCCCTCTTAATCATATTCATATATGTATATATCATTGTTGTTAATTGCATTCACAATATTGTGCTACATCAACAGCATCCATTACCAAAACATTTCTATCATTCCAAATAGGAACCCTGCATATTTTGTGCCTTAACATGCTCTTCCCTATACCCACTCAGCCCCCTTGTACTCTAAATTCAAGGCTCTGATTCTATGAGTTTATTTATTCTAATTGTTTAAAATCAGTGACATCATACAATATTTTTCCTTTTGTGTATGGCTTATTTCACTCAACATAATGTTTTTAAAGTTCATCCATGTTGTCGCATGTATCAGGATTTCATTCCTTTTTAATGGCTGAATAATATTCCATTGCATGTATATACCACATTTTATTTATACATTCATCTATTGATGAACACTTGAGGTGCTTCCATCTTTCAAAAATTGTAACTAATGCAGCTATGAACATCAGTGTGCAAATATCTGTTTCAGTGCCTGCTTTCAATTCTTTTGGGTATATATCTAATAGTGGGATATCTGGGTAATATGGAAGTTATATACTTAGCTTTTTAGGAACTGTCAAACTGTCTATCACAGTGGCTGCACCATTTTACATTGCCACCAGGAATGACTGAATGTTCCTATTTCTCTGCATCTTCTCTAACATTTTTTTATTTTCTGTCTCTCTCTCTCTGTGTGTGTGTGTGTGTGTGTGTGTTTTAATAGTAGCCATTCTGATGGGTATGAAATGGTATCTCATTGTGGTTTTGATTTGCATTTCCCTGAGAGCTAATGAAGTTGAGCATCTTTTCACATACTTTCTGGCCATTTGTATATCATCTTTGGAGAAAGTATATACAAGACTTTTGCATACTTTTAAATTGAGCTCTTTGTCTTTTTGTTGTTAAGTTGAAGGATTTCTTAATATGCAATAGCTATTAATTCTTTATTAGGCATGTGTTTTCCTAATATTTTCTTCCATTGTGTAGGTTGTCTTTTTGTTTCATAATAGGGTCTTTTGAGGACCAAAAGTTTTTTATTTTGATGAGGTCGCTTTTACCTATTTTTTCTTTTGTTGCTTGTGTTTTGGGTGTAAAGTTTAAGAAACCATTGCCTAACAAAAGTCCTGAAGATGCTTCCATATGATTTCTTCTAGGAATTTGATAGTTCTAGCTCTTATATTTAGGTCCTTGATCCATTTTGAGTTGATTTGGTGTATATGATGTGTGGTAGGTTTCCGCCTTTTTCTTGCAAATGCTGATCCAGTATTCCCAGCATCATTTGTTGAAGTGACTATTCTTTCCCAATTAAGTAGTCTCTGCTACCTTGTCAAAAATCAGTCCATAAATGTGAGGGTTGATTTCTAACCTCTCAATTCTATTTTACTGGTCTATATGTCTGTCTTTTTTGCAGTTTGATTACTGTAGATTTGCAATACTTGTTAAGATCAGGAAGTGTGAATCCCCCAACTTCATTCTTCTTTTTCAAGATGGCTTCAACTATTCACTGCCCTTTACCCTTCCATATAAATTTGATGATTGGCTTTCCCATTTCTGCAAAGAAGATTATTAGAATTTTGATTGGGATTGCTTTGACTCTATAAATTGTTTTGGTTAGGATAGGCATCTTAATGATATTTTGTCTTCCAATCCATGAACATTTATTAAGTTCTTTAATTTTTTTTAGCAATGTTTTTTAGCTTTCTGTGTAGTTCTTTTATATCTTTCATTAGATTTATTCCTAAATATTTTATTCTTTTAGTTGCCATTGGAAATTGAAATTTTTTACTGATTTCTTTTTCAATTGTTCATTGCTTATGTTTAGATACACTACTGATTTTTGGGTGTTGTTCTTGTACCTGCTACTTGCTAAATTCACGTATTAGATCTAGAATCTTTATTGTGAATTTTTCAGGATTTTCTCTATATAGGATCATATTATCTGCAAATAGGGAAAATTCTGCTTCTTCGTTTCTAATATGTAGGCCTTTTGTTTCTTTTTTATGCATAATTACCCTGGGAAGAACTTTCAGGACAATGTTGAGTAACAGTGGTGACAGAGGGCATCTTTGTCTTGCTCTTGATCTTAGAGGGATAGTTTTCAGTCTTTCACTAAGAAGTATGATGTTTGCTGTGGACATTTCATATATTTCCTTCTGTAACTATCTTTTGAAGTGTTTTCTTTATCAAGGAAGGGTGCTGTATTTTGTCAAATGCCTTTTTTGCATTGATTGAAATGACCATGCGATTTTGTTTTCCTTCATTATGTTAATGTGGCATATCACATTAATTGATTTTCTTATGTTGAACAAACCTTACATACCAGGGATAAATCCTGCTTGATCATGGTGTATAATTCTTTTAATGTGCTGTTGGATTTGCTTTGCTAGTATTTTGCTGAGGATTTTTGAATTTGTATCCACAAGAGCTATTGATCCATTGTCTTCTTGTGGTATCTTTATCCTGCTTTGGTATGGGGGTGCTGCTGGCCTCATAGAATCAGTTAGAAAGTATTCCCTCCACTTCAATCTTTTGGAAGAGATTGGGCAGATTGGAGTTGAGTGGTCTTGGAATGTTTGGTAGAACTCCCCTGTGAAATCATCTGGTTCTAGACTTTTCTTTTTTAGGAGGTTTTTGATAACTGATTCAATCTCTTTAGTAGTAATTGGCTTGTTGAGATTTCTATTTCTTCTTGAGTCAATGTGAGTAGTTTGTGTGTTTCTAAGAATTGTCCATTTCTTCTAGGTTATCTAATTTATTGGCATACAATTTTTTTATATTGTTAATTATAAACCTTATTTATTCAGTGGAGTCGATTATAATGTCCCTCTTTTCATTTCTGATTTTCATTATTTGTATTCTCTTTTTTTCTGTCAGTCTAGCTAAAAGTTTGTCAATTTTGTTGCTCTTTTCAAAGAATCAACTTTTGGTTTTGTTGATTCTATTTATTTTGTTTCCTTTTTCATTTATCTCCTCTCTAATCTTTGTTATTTTTTTTCCTTCTGCTCACTTTGGGTTTAGTTTGCTCTTCTTTTTCTAGTTCTTCCAGTTTTGAGGTTAGGTCTTGATTTGAAGTCTTTCTTCTTTTTCAATGCATGCATTTAGAGCTATAAATTTCCCTCTCAGCATTGTGTTCGCTGCATCCCATAACTTTTGTTTTGTTGTATTTTCATTTTCATTCACCTCAATATATTTTCTAGTTTCACTTCTGACTTCCCCTTTTAATCCATTGTTTATTTAATTTCCATATATATATTTCTTATTTTTCCATTTTTCTCTCTGTTATTGATTTCTATCTTCATTCCATTGTGGTAAGAGAAAATACTTTGTATGATTTCAATATTTAAAAAAAAAATTATTTAGGCTCATTTTGTGACACACCATACTTTGTATGCTGGAAAATAATCCATGTGCACATGAGAAAAATGTGTTTTCTCTTTTCATTGTTTGCAGTGTTCTATATATGTCTGTTAAGACTAGTTGGTCTAGTACATCATTCAAACCCCATATTTCTTCATTGACCCACTGACTAGATGTCCTACCCATTTTTGAGAGTGCTGTATTAAAGTCTCTTATTATTAACGTAGAACTATCAATTTCTGCCTTCAAATCTGTCAGTATTTGCTTCATATATTTTGGGGCTCTGCTGTTAGGTGCATATATATTTATAATTAATACATCTTCTTGCTAAATTGTCCCCTTTGTCAGTATGAAATCACTCATTTTTGTCCCTTGTAACTGTTTTTGACTTAAAGTCTATTTTATCTGATATTAATATAGCTAACCCAGCTCTCATTTGGTTACCAATTGCATGGCATATTTCTTTTCCATTCTTTCACCATCAATCAATGTGTATCTTTGATTTTAAGATGATTCTCTTGCAGAAAGCAAATTGTTGGATCATGCTTTTATTATATATTCTGTCAATCTCTGACTTTTGACTGAATGGTTTAACCCATTTATATTTTAAAGTCCCTACTGAGAATACAGGTCTTTCATCTGTCATTTTGCTAGTTTCCCACTGTAAGTCTTAAAATTTTTTGCCCCTCACTTCCATTAAAGCCTACTTTTATTTTTATTTGCATTCCTGTGTTCTACCATATTGAGTGCCTTTTCGTTTCTATATGGATATATTTTTTATCTATTTTCTTTGTGGTTACTATTGGATTAAAATTTAACATCCTAAATATTAACAATTATATTTGGTTTGATACCAACTTAACTTCAATAGCTTGTACATAAACTTTTTCTATTCTTTCTATCACTCCCACCATTTTTGTACTATCTACTTCTCATATCTTTGCGCATTGTATGCCTAAAAACCTAGATGTATCATTACTTTTTATATATTTGTATTTCAGCACATGTAGGATGTAAGAAGTGTTACATACCAAACAATTATCTAAATGGTTACCTTTACCACAGGTCTTTATTTCTTTATATTGCTTGAGCCACTAGTGTCCTTTCATTTCAGTCTAAAGAACTGCCCTTAGCATTCCTTGTAGGACATGTCTACTGTTGATGTACTCCCTCAGCTTTTGTTTATCTGAGAATGTTCAATCTCTCCTTCACTTTTGAAAGAGAGTGTCCCCAGAAATAAAATTCTTGGCTGGCAGGTATTTTCTATATGCATTTTAAGTATTTCATTCCACTGACTTCCTGCCAACATTGATGTCTGATGAGAAATCAGCACTTAATCATATTGGGACTACCTTGTTTATAATATTTTGTTTTTCTCTTGCAGCTTTCAGAACTTTCTTCTTGTCCTTTGCATTTGATAGTGTAATCAATATATGGTGGGTGTATTTTTCTTCATGTTTATGCTGTTTGTTGTTCTTGAGTTTCTTAGATGTGCATATTCATGTTTTTTGGTAAATTTGGGAAGCTCTCTGTAATTATTCCTTTGACAATTCCCTCTGCCATTTTTTCTCTTTCTTCTCCCTCTGAGACTTCTATAACTCATACATTGGCATTCTTGATGGTATCCCATACCTGTCTTAGCCTACTTTAGTTTTTAATATGTTTTTTTCCTTTCTTCTTAGTCTGACTCATTTCAAGTGTCTTATCTTCAAGTTCACTATTTCTTTCTTCTACCATCTCCAATCTGCTCTTGAAACCCTCCTGAGCATTTTTCATTTCAGTTATTAAGGTCTTCAGCTCTAGTAACACTGTTTGGTTCTTGTTAAAAATTTCTATCTCTTTACCAAGACTCTCATATTATTCATTCATTGTTTTCCTGATATCCTATAGTTCTTTCTCCATACTTTCCTTCATCTCTTTGAACATTTTTAAGATCATTTTTAATGATCATTTTAAGATCATAAAGACTTTGTTTGGTGTGTCCACACTCTCATCTTCTTCACTGCTATTTTTATATTTTTATCCTCTACCTGTGGATGGGCCATCATGTCCTGTTTCTTTGTTTGGATTTTATTCTTCTGCTGCACATCATACATTTTAATATTTTGAAATGTTAACTCTGGTATTTACTTCCTGGGATGTCTGCTTCTTGGTTTTTAACCAGCTGGTGACAAGACAGGGAATTTCTTAAGCTTCAGCCCTCTTATTAGGAAAGTCTGCCAAAGATAAATGTACTGTGTAGGGTTTTCCCTGTCTTTCTGGGCCTTTGTCTTGTCCTGGACATTTACATGATTGTTGTTTTGAGGTTTCCCTATTTACAGGAATTTGGTTGTCTTGTCTGTATCCTAGGAGAAAAATCTCTCTCCTCCAGATATCTTAATCCAACAGGTCTTTGTCCCAGACTCTCCACCTCTATAGTTTTTTTAATACTCCTTTTGTTGTAACAGGCTGCTTTTGCCTGGAGAGCAAATTCTGAGAGGAGGGTCACCCCAGGGAAGACTTTCCTAATTCAGACTTTCCCAGCTTAAACAAGACCAGGGACCCATGAAGGGGAGCAGACCAGCTTCAAAGTGTCCTGTGAATGGGGTCAGGAAGGATGCCAAAAATGTCTCCAAAACTCCCCAAAGCTGAGCTTTCCTGGCTTGCACAGCAAATGCAGTCCTTCAGCTAACTTCCTTCCATAGCCTGCATCTTTAAATCTCTACCACCTCTTCCCCTGTCTGAAGGGGGTTGGAAAAATGGCTGCCACCACTTTTGTCTGCAGTGGGGGTGGAGTAATTGTTGCTGCTGCCTTTTTCTGGATCAGGTTGAAACAATAGCTGCTTTCAGAGTCTAGAATTAGTCATCCAAATTTGCTAATCAAAAGCCAAGATGAATGATTGGCTGTCCACATCCCCACTATTGGGTAAGAGGATTTTTATGTTCCTTTCTGTCAACAGCAGCTAGCCAGGGACTGGAAATTTTGGTTGCCCACTGCAAGAGTCAGGGATGGATTTTGGTAGCCACTGAGCTGAGCGAGGAATTTATAGTTACTGTAATTTATTGATTTCTTCCTCCCACTCTGTCCTGGATGCTGTACTGTGTTCTTTTGGCTTCTAGAGTTTCAAAATATTTGCTTCAAACAGTCAGTGGCTGCTTAATGATTGTTTGGTGGAAGGACTGATTCCTGGAACTCCCTAGTCTACTATCTTCCCTGGAAGTTTCCACAATCTCTCACAGACAGATTTTGAGGTATTTTAATGTCAAATTTCTTTCCTTTAAATGTATTTTAATAATCACCTGTATCATAATTATTGGGTAGCTTGTTAAACCAGTGTTTTGAGAGCCTGCCTCCAACCCATTGAACTAGAATTGTCTAAACTTGGTCCCAGATAGTAACATTTTTTAAAGCAAGGTTTCCAGGGGTTTCAATGGCACGTTGAAGTTTATGAGCCACTATAAGACTATAATCTCATTGCATTTTATTAGCAAGCATTTAAAAATCTGTACTTGACTTTTCCTTTCTTACATTTGAGTATAGGTATTGAAATTAGAAACAATCTTAGTTTAAAAAAAAAAAAAACCTCCATCAAAGTGCTAAAGATATTTGCTAAGTCCTTAGTTCCCTATTTTTATATTATTATGTAGTTCTTAGATAATTTTAGCATTCTTATCATTTCTTGGTTTGGATATGGAGCTATTTAATCCCATTAAGCTTACTGTATGTTTTTATGATTATAATAGATATTTAGATATCTATGTAATATATATTAGGCAAAAATAATGACTCAAAATTTTTATTATGACAGTTCCATGATTCCTATTATAGCAAGTATAGTTAAATTCATAATACTGCTGTAGGCAAGTTAGTATCATGATTTATGCACAAATCAGACATCAGAAGTGATATCTGATAAATCTGCTAAGTTGTGATAATATCAGTTTACTTAATTTAGAAGGATAATTATATTTTGAGTTCGCTTGTAGGAAACATTAGTTTATATATCCAATGATAACCCCAAAGGTATGTATTAGAGTGGTATTTCAATATTCTCTAAGCATGTCAGATCTGCCAATGAATAATGCATGATTGATAGAATTTAAGCAGAAATGTATTTCCTTACACCTTAACCTATTATTAATCTAACCATCTTCTCTGATTCACATTTCTCCCTTGACATTATTAGATTAAATGTAGATCAGAAACAAAGGTTGCCTAAATGTTTTTAATCAAAAATAGACATAGATCTTAAATGTGGAGTGATCAGTGATCCCCAGGTTGATGTGGGGTTTGTATCTCAGTAGTGAGAAGCAACCTTGAATGCATTTTGACAGTTTTAGTCCAATGTATTCTGTCCTATTCTAGACCCTGGACACCCTTCCTTGGCGAGAGTCACTGCTTCTAGAAAGTAATTTTGGATTGAATTAGAGCTTTCTGAGACAGACAAAACATACTTTACAGTAGGCAAATTGAATTTCTCTGGTTCAGTTACTTGCTATGCCACGGCACCTCTCAAGATTTTCACATTATTGAGTCCTGGTAGATTTCCTTGTAAAATAGCCACAAGCAGCACATACACTACACAGCCTTTCTTTGTCTGCCATTCTCTCAGAAATACTTCTTTCTCTTTCACACACATACAAAACTATTTAAATGAAGCATACAAAGAGATGACATAAATTATTTTCTCTCTCTTTGAAAAGAATATGCTTCAAGTGGTTACTAATTCATGGAGCAGTCTCAAAGAAAAGGCTTAGCTTCAGTACCTGGTATTGTGGAAATTCAAATGTTTTTAATGGAGTAAAATGGGAAGAATATTTGCTCATCATACATACAATTAGAATTGGCAAATTGGAAATACCTGCATTGATTTGATTAGGAATACTGTGTGGTACTGGTTGCTGAAGATACTTGTTTAACAGTTTGCAAAGGAAGGGATTTCTTTTTAGTTTTCCATTGGGAACATTCCTAAAAGATACAGGCTGATTTAACTTACAACAAAAATTTTATTTTCTAAATATTTGCCTTCAAATAAGCAGAAAATTTCTGTTGAATGTTCAATATGTGATGTATAAATATAGGGTTCTTTGCATTAGACAAAGTGGCAGCACTCATAAGAAATTTCACACCTATCAAATCTCATAGTTTACTCAAGAATATTTTTTTTTCTGATTAAAATACTTCATCATGAAGGGAACAATATTTTTTTTGACAGGCATAAAGAAATCAGTTTTCTATCTTATTCATTCTTTTTTTTTGTCCCATATTGCCTTTCTTTTTCTTAGACACTTCATCTGGTGGTGATTTTGCAGCCACATGACCCCAGGTAAAACAAGCCTACATGTTTTCTCATCACTTTTACATGGCATGAAGTACCATAGTCTAAATTTTTCCTACACACAGTGTCACTTTATACATCTCAGGTAAAATTTCATGCTTGAAAACAATTTGTCAGGGTCATTAGGCAATAAGAAACATTCATTCTGACATAAGGGAGAGGATGGCATTTAACCAGAAATTGCAGAGTTCTCTGTGGTGATTCTTCATTCATAAGTCTCTTGGGCTTGGAGCCCTAGAAACAGATGTGATCTCAGGCCTGATCTAAAGAGAACAGAG
>JAQZBX010006966.1:0-27651 GCA_029593785.1 Cabassous unicinctus | reverse complement strand
CAAAATTGAGGTATCTGGAACAAATGGGTATGGAATGTTGATATTATGCACTTTTTATTTAATTCTGCTTGTCTCAAAAGTTTTGTTTGATTTTGCTTTTCCGGTCAGGGACAATAACAAAACCATCTGGTTTCTATTTTTCTTTTTTTAAAACTATAAACAGGACCTTAAGAAGAAATGTAAAAACAGACTATAATAATGCATAATATGTCTAGCAAGATATAAATGTTTCTATATATAAATGTATTACATAAAACAAGACTTATTATAGCTATGTTTTAACCCTTGCTTTAAGGAAGAAGTAAAAAAATATTCATGGTTTTGCCTTAATTCCAAAGCACATTGGTGTACAAGAAAAAGAAAAGGGACTCAAAGAATTTGAAAATAATAAACCTATTCATACATGTTTTAGTTTGCTAAGGCTGTCAATGCAAAATACCAGAATGGGTTGGATTTTACAATAAGGATTTATTAGGGTCAGAGCTTAAAGTTCTGAGGCAGTGAAAATGTCCAAATCAAAGCATCATCAGAGATTTTTTTCTCCCCAAAGGTAAACTGCTGGCAGATCCTGGAGTCCTGCCACATGGCAAGGCAAAATGGCAGCTCTCAGTCTGGGTGTCTTCCTTCTCCTCCAGGCTGATTTCTCTTGGAGCTCAGCTGTGGGTATTCAAGCACGTGACAGGGCTCCTTGCTTCACCTTTGAGCTACTCCATTGGCTTAGCCTCTTTGGGGCCTCTTTCTGTGCCTCTATGCTCTACTGATTTAGAGCTTACCACAGCCTCTGGATTCAAAACCCTTCTCAGCCTCTCAGGGCTTCTTTGTCTTTCTGTAGTCCTCTTTCTCACATGGCATGGTCAAAATGGCAGTTGTCTTTCTCTGTGTGTTTCTGCTTTCAGTTGTTCCCTTACGTAAGACCCCAGCAAGAAGGCTGAGACCTAAACTGGGTTATGCCTCAGTGATACAGTCCAATCACAGGTCCTAAAAGTGATCTAATTAAAGGCCCCTTAACTGAATCTAATAAAAAGGCTACAACTACACTGCGTTTACAGGCACAGGAATGGGTTAGTTTAAGAACATAATTTTGTGAGGTTCAAACAAGACAAACCAGGACAATACACAATACATTTTAACAACCTGGCTTTTTAACATTTTAGATACCTCTGTCCATGGTTTAACATTTATTTTGTTTTATTTTGTTTCAGCAGCCTTGAGGGCCTGTGCATTAGACAATTGAACAGCAAAACTTACATTTTTACTGCTTTGTGTATTGATCAGTAATTGAGAACACCTTCGCTGAGAAATGTCATCATAGCAATACCACTATTTTAATGGGGCAGTGCAAAGATACTCTGGAGAATCAATTATAAAGAATGCCTATGCATAGCTGTTTTAATTTTCATTATTTTATGGGGTTAGGAGGACAGTTGATGAGATAATGAGACCTGAAGCATTTCCAATATTTAAAAGAGAAAATAGAATTAAATTCTGTTCAATGAGAAGAATTGCTGAAGAGTCACTAGTTGGAAGTCTTGGTTTCTATGATTCTGCAAGTCTAGAAGCAGCCCTGTACTCTGCCATATTAATAAAATAATGTAAAACACCTCAATTAATGTAAAAGCAGCCCTGTGCTCTGCCATATTAATAAAATAATGTAAAACACCTCAAATAATATGAAAAACACCTGAAATAATTAGCATTTCAGTTCTGCAAGTTTGTTTTCAGAAAGGAATAAGTAAATAAAATACTTAGTGATGTCAAGTTCTGAAGTCCACAGAAGGAAACTATGATCACAGCTATTTGAAGAAAGCTGGCAAGTAGAAAGTAATTTTGAGATTGCTAGGTCTTACCAGTCCAATCAGAAATCTTTAGTCACTTGCCCAAAGCATGCTCAGCTTTAAAATTTTGGTGTTCCATTTTCCTTAAGGGACCCCCTAATCCTTCCAGCTGGAAGTAATTGTCAAAAGGCACAATCTGTGCAATAATAGCAATTTGTAAAGCTTTCAAAATACCAAAATACTTAGCACATTCTGCTTTGTATTATAGATATAGTCATGCTTTCCCTACCATCTACCAGGCTCTAAATCACTGAGGATAAAGCACACACTATATTGATATTTATACTGCTCATAATATTTAAACACAGGTATCTTCAACTTAGTAAGGGCTTAAATTTATAATGTTGTTAATTAAGTTAATAATGCATTGAAAATTATATAAAAATTTTCCTCCACTTCAGTTTATGTATCCCTTCCCTGAAACATAGAAGAAAATTTTCTTCAGAAATTTCACATTTAGAAAGTTTAATTTGTGGCTAAAATAAAGGTGGAAACTGAATAAAATTACAGAATGAAAATATGTACAAATCACTTATAAAGCAACAAATAGTGCAAATGCTTTTTGTCAAATTGGACGCATTTCATGGATACAAGAAACAATATTATTGTATAAATTGAATCACATAGATTAACATTTGGCTTTTATCATGGTTTCTGGAAAGAAAATGAAAAATAAAATGTTATGGATAGAAATAGTCACTAGCCCAAAATCTGAGTAGATTGCCATTTTTGAAACTCATTAACAAATTCTTAGCAGAACTGGGAATCATTCCTTAGAAGATGGCTGGAATTAGAGCTGATCAGTGCAAATTACATAATGGCATGGTGCTACTACTGCTTTGGGGTTCCAGACATGGCAAAAGGAATCTTATATGTTTATATGAATAAGAATGTTATCACTTTAGACTTAGAGGAGATTATGTAATGCTCTTTGACTTTCTTAAATATGCTGTACCTGCAATTACAATTTTTGGAATTTGATTTACAGAATGCTCTGTATTATAGCATTTATACCTGTATAGGATTCCACTGTATGAATTCTTCATCATTTATTCTACAACTCTCTAGAAATGGACATTTAGTATGAATTAAAAAATACTTCAGGTGTGCTTAAAGCCTAGGGCTCTTAGGGTCTGGAAAAATTACCCTGGGAGAATCACTTGCTGGGGGGATAGGTTACAGATACATGCTCAGCTACCTTACTAACCCTCTCCTCTTGTTCTAATGAAAAGGCTCGATCAGACTTTAAGCCCAGAGACCTGGAACAGGCAGCCCCAGATGCTTTTCAGGTCAGGAATTCCAAGTGGCTGCGTTCTCTCCTCTTCTAGTGAATAAATACTTCACACTTAAGCAGCACAAGCTCTCTTCTCTATGAAGCAAAGTAGGGCCTGCAGAGCAATTTAGCCTCCCCAGGAGACCAGCCATAATGGGATCTCTTACCCTGCTCTTTTGGATGCTTTGTGCAATATATGTCATAAAGCAGTCATTTGCTGAGTTTCTGTTGTGACTGAGCCTGTGTTCCCATTATGCACTGTGTGGCAACTTTCTACAGATTTTTGGCAGTAAGCATGGGGAAGTCTGGAGCAGGTTGGGTTTTTTGGCTGTTCTTTTCATTGCTCATGTGTCCTTTTGTACAGGAGCATCCTGGGCAACACAGGACTCATGGCTTGATTTGCCAGGGCTGAGGGTGGGGTGGGGAGGAGGGCTCCTGATTCTGGATTCATCTCTTTTGGCAGACATTATTGCCCTGGTTTTGAGTAAGCACCTTCGAACCCATGATACAATCTGTCAGCTATCTTGGCTGACATTGTTGAGTTCACAACAATGGGAGGCTCAGCAATCATTTTAGCCAAAGCAGTGTTTGATAATTGCATGACCCTAGACATCCTACTAGCCCAATAAGGAGGCATATGTGCTATTGCTAACACCTTCTGCTGTACATGAGTTTATACCTCCAAGGAGGTGGAACAGGAATAGACTACAATCCAACAGCAAGCTCATTGACTGCAAAGCATACAAACAGATTCTATTTGGGACCTCATCAACTGTCTCCTGGTGGGTAGGGGGGAATGGATGTCACCGTGACTTCAGAAAGGCCGGATCATCCTGCTTGGAGTTATGATATGTATAGATGTAGCCCTTCTAGTGTGCTATAGCTGCAGGTATTCCCAAACCTTTACTATCAACATTATTGAGAGTAATGGAATGGAAGGCCTGACCCATCTCTACCTTCATGTCTGAGGTGAGAGATGGGTTTATGTTTTGGAAGCTAAATTGGAAGAACAAGCTAGACCTGGTTGAGAAGTTGAGGGGTGAACTACTGGAGAAATCACAGACACATGTTCAGCAGCCATCTCCCAGCCCTTTCCTACCCACCGCCTCCTTTTCTTTTGTATGATGATGTTTCAGTCAGTTTCCATTCCACAAACTTGGGGAAATGTTAGGTCTAATGAAAAGACCCAACCAGACCTTAAACGAGGAAACCAGGAAAAAGCAGCCCCAGATGCTTTTCAGGATCAGAATTCTCAGTGTCAGGGCTTTTTCCCCCATGGGGTAGATAAATACTTCAGACTCATACAGCACGGGGTCTTTCCCCTCCAACACAAAGCAAGACACAGGGATCTGCCATCCACCAACCCTGAACTAAGCCATTTGACCTCCCTGGGGCTTACCCTGCTCCTCTGGGCCCTTTGTGTTGTGTAAGTCATAAAGCAGCCATTTGCTGAAAGTTTCTGTTGTGCCTCAGCTTGTGTTCTCATGACACACCATGGAACAACTTGCTCCACATGACCTTCATTTTTCCTTCACATATGCACTCAGGAATTTGCTTGTTTTGTTACCACTTACATAAAGCAAAGGACAGACAGAAACATAGCTAGAAACTGCAGAGTACTGTTAAGGATATGAACCACTCCCCACTCACTCATTTCACCCTTCACACTACCCAAGTTTTTCGAAGTATCTGAAAGAAAGTGTCAGTTATAGCAGGTTGTCTATGTAGTAACTTGAAGGACAAGAAAATTTCTTGCCTCCATGGAGAATAATGGGGTTGAGTTTCTTGCTTTGTACAGTTGTCTTCATGCAGTGAAATTTACACTCACACACACAAACACACACATAGTTGTAAAATTTGATTTAGATATTATTTTCATACTTAAAAACATGTATCTTTGGTCTGGTTTTTATTAATATTTTCTATCAATTAAGTGACAAATGACTAGTGTGTTTCCATGTTCTCTCTATTATATATGGCCCTATGCTTCTTTTGATTTATTTTTGTACACTTTCATACTTATGCCATTGAAATAGATTCCTAGGTTTAGAGAAGGAATGTGGGTATGGAGAAGGTGAAAAGGCATTTATGTATTGTTTTTTGTTTTATATATCTCATTTAAATTTATGACTTCATTTCAGTATGCTTTCTGTAACTTTTAAACATAGTTGGAACATAAATAATGTTCTCTGTTTCTGAAATTATGTTTTCCTGTTCTTGTATATTTGCATCTTCTCTCCCTTCTTATTTGAATATGGCAAAGATTTTTCAAATTTTTTTATTACACAAACTATATATTTTGTGGGATAAGCTCTATAGCTTGCTGGCAGACCTATTGGCATTCTCCTGGACATATGTCAGAAGCTATTTGCTGTGCTCGTTTCACAGAGGTGACCAGGAATGTTCTTGGATCAGACTCTACTTTCCATGATGGATGGAAACATTGTTCACTCCTAAATGGGCCATCCCTTGAAGTCTATTTTTTTTTTCTTCCTACTCTGAGGTTAATGAAGTACACTTGACCCAAATGAGAAGTTCTTCCCAGCATATACAGACTATGATAACTGCAGGATTTTCCAAACTTATTTATATGGCTGGGCCTTGAGAGAGGATTTTGTGCCCCAGAAGTGAGAATTTAAAAGTCTGCATCTTTTAGTGAGTCTTTTAGGGACCTAGGTCATTCTGTAAATTCATTTCTCTTAGTCATTTGTAAATAAATTCTTTTCTTGCTCTCTGATACAGCAATTCTTACATTCATCCTGAGTATTTCCTTCATTTTGTTCATTTTAAATTTATTTTATCATTATTTTTCTATATATCCAATGGATTACTTTACCTTTTTGATTTGTTCATGGAAGTAACTAGTTTTAAGCTTCTCCCAGGAAAGTTATAACTATTACTCATTTTCATTTCACTAATTTTACTTATTTACTGATTTTTATTTTATTATTTTTTACATTTAATATTCTTATTTTCATCATTTTCTAAACAGATTTTAACTGTCACAATTTCTTCTGACATAGGTAATTAAATGAGGTGTTTCAAATGTTTCCCTTGTTTTGTTTATCTCTTAATATTACTATCTAACATAGTAGCATTGTGGTCAGATATTGTCTATATGCAGTGTTCTTTACGTATATATTGAAATATCATTGATCTTAATATATTAGGACTTTTTGTAATATTCCATGGACATTTGAAAATATTGTGCTTCTCTCTGTTCTCTGTATGAAATAAAGTATCTCTAACTCTAACAAATTTGTATTATTAACTGAAAGGATGGGGAACTGAGACTTGCATAGTTTGAGAAACTTTCTGAAGTGAGCACTGCTCATGTTTGACAGAATTCACACTGGACTCCCTGCCTGATTCAAGGCTTTGTTTTCATTACTGCTTCATAAGGTCTTCCTCTGGGGTCCAAGTTTTGGAAAATGCACAAAGCAGGTAAAGTCAACGGAAAAGGGAAGCAGGGGTCATTGCAATAAAGTGTCACATTACATGGAAGAAACTAAGGAAAAGTAAACAAAAATATTGGCACTGTATTCATATGAGTGTCAAGAGGTAAAGAACTGAGTTTTTCTGAAGGAATGAAATTATAACAGAGGAGTGTTTTATAGGCCTAACTTTTCATATGTATCTTACTTCCTCTGTGTTTGAGAAAATAGTGATGTGTGGAAAGAGTCCACGACAATTCCAAAAACCAAGAATGCATTAAGCACTAAAAAAATAAAAAAATACAGTCTGTGGCTTCTCTATTATCTTCTACAAATGCTTAAATATCTTCATTTTAGATCTAAAGATGAAAAGTCAAAAAGCAAGCAAGGAATGAAAATGTAATTAATTGTACAGAAACGTTATTAGAAATATTTTTTGTTTAATAATATTATTTTGATAAAGACTTTCACTTTGTACTCACTTCTTTTATTCTTATCTTATTCTTTTTGACAAAAAAAAAATGAAGTTCTTTCATTGAGTTTTCTTTACCATAGAGATTTTTATATCACATGAATTCATGAAGTTGAGGAGAAATTTTGAATGCTAGCTGCAATCTTAATATAATCTATTTTAATAGTAAACACTTGGACATAATAATTTCAAAAGATACAAAATTAGATACAGTGAGCAATGGCAGCAACTTCTTTTGCAATCTCAGAATAACCACCTGCTTGTAGATAGTCCTTTATTGAGAATGCTGTATTTTCAAATATATGTAATCTATTCTGGCTTATCCATTGCTGTAGGCTGATTTCTTATGCTTGTGGAAGGTGGAGAAAATTTGTCTTACATGCAAAAAGACAAGTCATATAAGTAAGACAGATTTCGGTGAATGGCAGGGTTAGTAAAAGAGAAGGGCACAGAGAGCACTGTTTAAGTCACAGGGGCCTCTCTCTTCAGAGCCAGCAGGATTCCTAAACAGTTCTGGCTATTAATTTCCTATCTCTCTGTCTATTGGATTTGGGATCAAGGAGAACTCTGGACCTCAGGAGTACCTATACCAACCAGATCTGTATCACCTGATACAGGTGAAGAGTACTCTATGTATTTATTGTTAGTAACTTTGAAAGTACTTTTTATATTCCTTGTTTAAAAACTGTGGCACGGTTGCCATCTAACATGGAGAAATTTTCAGGCCAACAGAATCTGACTGGTTACAGTAAGCAGTTCTCAGGACCAACATGAACTTCGTACTCAAAAGACATTTAATTAACAATCACTTACAAAGCACTTGCCAGTTTTTTTCAGCCTAACAATTTAGCAGGGATAACCACTGCAAATGAGATCTAGAGTCTCCCTGATCCTTTTAATTCTCTGACATTAGAAGAAGACTTCATTAATAATAAGCAGCTGCAATGACCATTTTTTTGAGTTGGCATCAATATGTATAGTGTTGCCATCCTGAAGAGGTTAACTGAAGTACATTTCGGCCTCCCATATTTTGTTATGCGTGAATCAAGGAAGGGATTCTTCTTGGGGCTTAGATATGAATTTATGGCATAGTTTTGTTCAAATTCTACTGTAATGGGGTATTAGCTGCTAGATTGCTGCTTTCCTGATGTTATAGGAGCTGAGGCTATAGATGTATATTTTGAAGAAATCCCTAGAGCCATATGTATTTTTCTGTTATGATAATGTTACTATTAGTCTTGATTGCTTTTGATGATAGTTTTTGGTTACAGAATTGCCCAAAGAAAGAAGTTTAGTTTTGTTCACATTTTTCCCCTTAATTTGAGGCACTGTTTTTATTTCACTTTTGTATGAAATAAGTTCCTGTGCTGTTATTATGGCATTTTATGTGGCTTGTCATTGTAGTAATCAATTTTATATTTTCTTCACGCCAGTTCAACATTCTGCTCTTGACGAGCACTTTGTCATATTTACTAGGGTTCTTGTCATACATAGGAAAACACTTCCTCTATCTGTCTCCTAAATTTTCTTTTTCCCTTGTTAGTAATTTTGCTATCTCTATATCAATGTTCTGGCTGGTTGCAATTACAAGTTTTCCCAGCTGGGAGCTTGTAGCAGTTTCTCAGTCTCTGCAACATGCTGATCTACTCTGATATGAGTTCCAATTGTTTCACCTCCGTGTTCTGCATTTTTACTATGCTTTGTTGAAAAGGAACTGAGGAAGTTTGAGGGGGTAGAATTTTCTTTTTTGTGTATTTCACCTGAGACAAACTTTGTATGACTCACATATTATCCCAGTTAGACAGATTCTACTTTTAGGCTGAGCTCTTGGAATTGCTGCCTAGGGATTCTGATTCAAGTTTAATCTATATAAATGTCAGAGGCAAAAACGTTAAAGTTCAAATCCTGAATGAGAAACTAATTGACCCTGCCTATGTCACCTAACATTTAAAAATTCTTACTTTTTACTCATTAATTCTGAAGAACTGAGTGTGTGTGTGCGTGCGCACTGCCCACTGGGATCAGAGGCACAGAGCCTTTAATTATTGTCACAATTTGCTGCCAATTTTAAATTTTTTCCTCATACTCTGTTGACAGTGAACATGATCCTCGAGGATAACATTTCTCAAATTTAGCATATCAGAATCACTTTGACAGTTGGCTAAAGTGCAAGGATACTGATTTGGTAGGTCTGGCATGGGGCCAAGAATTTGTATTTCTAACAAGTTTCCAGGTAATGCTGTTGCTGCTTCTTGGGGGATTACACTGATCTAAGCAATGAGGCATTTGAAATCAATGGGTCCCAAATTTCCAAGTCAACATCGCTCATAGTGTTAGGCTATTATTTGAATGCTTCTTTAAGTGTGATGACAACCAAGGGGAGAATGATACCAGTCAATATTAGTCATAGGTTCAAAATTCAAAAGACAAAATTTAAATCATATACATATGTGTGTGTGTGTGTGTGTATTCCTCTTCTACGAAAAAGTTATTTATTTGGGTGATTGTTGAGTTGGCTTAAAATTTATTTCTGACTTAACATAGATTGAGATGAAGGAAGGAGATTTATCTGTAATGTTCCAAAAGCATTATTTCAAAAACCATACCTAAAGAAAGTAAATGCACAATTAAAAGAAAGTTAAATTAATTTGAAAAGACACTGAGGAAGATTTGATATTCTACTCAAAAACATATTTTGGTTTGATTATTTTGAGTTACCAAAAATTGTCTGATAATCCAGTTTCAATACTGGATCTAATTAGGGAAAATCAGAGAGAATACGTCTAAGCTACAAGGGCAAGAAAAATATACATCTATATTTGGAAGTTAAAGCCTTAGAGAAGTAAAGACATATTCCCAGAATAATAATGAATTCAAAATTAAACATTTTAACTAAGAAATTCAAACTGGTTAAAACCAGTCATTAAAATGTTGAAAAATAGGCATGGTTTTAAAAGCAGAGTTATAACCACCATATTCAAACCTATATTTTGATGATAATATGAGAAGCAAACCTTAGAGGTTTTGGGAAATGGCCTGAAACTGTCTTGAAAAAATGTTTGAATAAGAGAACATCTATTTTTTTTCTGGTTTGGCTTGTTTTATACATCTCAAAGGTCAGCATACAAAGTATTCATTATAACTATTTCTGGTTATCATTTCAATTGTTTTAAGTTCTTTCTTTTCTAACATCTATTATTTTTAACAGCTTATTGACATAAAATTGATATGCAATACACTGTACATATTTAAAATGCACCATCTGATTAGTTTTGATATATGCATATGCTTGTGAAATTGGCACCACCATCAAGATTAATAAACACATCTATCATTCCCAAAAGTCTGCTGCTTTGTAATCCCTTCCTCTTATCCCTCCCCACCTCTTCTTCATGTTCCCAGGCAACTATGGATCTGTTTTCCCTCACTATCCATTAGATTGCCTTTCCTGGAATGTTATATAAATGAAATCATATATTACGTACATGTTCTTGTCTGGCTATTTTACTCAGCTTAATTATTTGGCTCTTCATCTATGTTGTAACATTTATTCAGAAGCTTTAGTGTACCTTCTTATTCTCACATATTCCCTTCTGCTGTAGAGCATAGAGCAAAAAGGATGAAGTAGTGTTTGTCTGCTACAAAGCCATTTTTCATGAGTATCTATGAAAGTAATATAGAAGATGCTGAAATATAGCTTCTGTTTTCTCTCATCTCATGCCTTTTCTGGAAAAAAAAAAATACTACCCAGCTTCCATGCCTCGACTCTAGCCCACCTAGAATTCAAGAGCCCACATGGAATTTGAATAGGGAATACAGTGAGAGGGATTTCTCAAAAATATTTTCCTAAAAATAAGCCCTGCCAGAAAATAAAACATTTTGAGGAATATATCAAAAAAAGTAAATATAATGCACCCACAATGCAATATACTTATGGGAAAAGTTTCCAAAGCACACATAAAATCTTCACTCACCCCAGCCTTTCCTTACTTTCTCTCCTTTCCCGAACCCTGTTATTCCCAGGTGCCCTACAAAAATTTGGTCTCCACGCCCCACAAAACTGATTTCCTCTGGACTGGATTTCTTTGGGTTTTTGCTAAGTGAGAGCTATGGTAAGGAATATGCGTCAGAGTTAAGTGGAAATACCAGAAAATTTATGAATGTGTTTTGGAGATGGAATAGAGACCCTGAGTTGGCACTCAGGGTTGTGTTCAGTGGCCCAAATCATTTTAAAGAGATTAAAAGAAATTAACTCAATGTTTAGATCAATGTGTAACTAAAGAATACTACCTGTTCCAAATTGAAATCCAATATCCCTATTTTAAAATTTAAAGGAAGTTTTACTTTTCAAAGGAATTAAATGTTTACATTGAAAAAAATGCCCTTGTGGAAAAGAAAAGTGAAAAGGTGAATAGTAAACATAAACATTCAAATAAAGGTTTGAAATATTTTATGAATGTAGTATCAAGTATCATTTAAACAACAACATTTCTACCTGTCACTGGTTAGTCCCAGTGAAAAAATAATCAAATTTCCAGGGTAAGTGATTTGTGGGTAATTATATAGAAAATCAAGAAGGGGAATAGACTTATGACTCTATACTTTTATGTGTACTTTCAATCCTAGTAAAAGTCTAGTGAGGACTGATTCAGAATGAGAACCATCATTCTTTATTCTGGTTCAATCTGTCTACCTACTTACCTGTCTACCTACCTACTTACCATTTCTCTAAGCCATATTCATTCCATTAGAAGGGCTTCAAAATTTTCGAAGTTTGAGAATCACTTCCCTTTTTGTACATAGGTATAAGACTTTATTCCTGTATGAGGCTAAGGCAAACTTAAATAAGTATAAAAGAATACTATTTCTTCCAGTTTCCCATTTAAATACTTTGTTAAACCCTAAATATAGGACCCCTGAATCAGACAACCCCAGGAGACACCTTCACATTATAATTTATGTGAAAATGCTTCCTGGAGTTGGCACTAAATGTGTGGGACTCTGTAATAGCCCTTCCTGGAATTCTCTGTGACTCCATTCATAGCCTCAATTTAAGTTTTGTTTCTTGTACAATTACTAGCAGTCATTGTATAATCTGATGTGTTTAATCTAAATGACTCACTACTTCTCATAATCAAGGCATAACCAAAAAATATGAAACATCGTAAAACATATCATCTCTTCCTATTTCATTTTAGAGTCTCCTTGTAACAGATTGGCCAAACACATCCCTTCAATATGATTAGATAAGTGAAGAAATTATATTAGACTCAATTCCCTGAAAGGCCATCGACAGTAAATACAACAGTGGGTTTCAATTTAAATTAAAATTGATTGCATGCTTATTGGTTCTTCTAAGTTTTGGAAGTGGAAAATTAAAAATTCAGATATAGCAATTTTGATTTGCTTCTTAGAGAAGTTTCTTGATTTAGACACCCAGCATGCTGCCAATAGGTAAATTTAAAAGTGGGAAAACACATAAAAGTATTCCATTTGGGAGTTTAACTTAATTATATTGATAGAACTGAAAGTAGAAGCTATCTCTAGACTTCTTAAACAAGTATATTATAAATTACTAGTTGTTGTCATTCTTATTGTTTGATACACATCAATATGATTAATGTGCCTCAATTTTCCTGATATATCCCCAGTTAACATCTGTTGCCCCAGTATAATTTTTCCAGGTTCAAAATTATCCAGTTTGGTTGATAATTTATATCATCATCCTACACATTAGAAACTCTTCTTTGCAGCAGCCCAGTAACAGACTCAACAGCTTGAAACTGTGTTATTGTCCCTTTACTCAAAGATAACTTTTTCCTTTTGTATACTGGGGTGGACCACTGTTGAATTTAATTATATAAAATTTTGGTTGCCTAAAGACAGGTCTCTGAATGTTACTTAGGAACCTGTAGGAACCTGAAGCTTTGTGATTCTGTTAGAGTCGTCAATTTTTTCCTTTAATCTCAAATATAAATGAAATAAAATTCAACTTCAACATCAAATCCACCCAATTATCACCCTGACCACCCCTGTTTTAAACTATGTTTTAGAAGAGTTGTACATAGTATATGAAAAAAGACTAAGAAATAGGAACGAAGATGCAAAGGAAACAAGAGGTCTACCTTGAAGTAATATTTAATTAGTTAGAAGCAAAAGGCTAGGGTTAACATTACTAAATAAAAGTGTAATATACCTAATCTACCATGGAAACCTAGAAGAACTTTATCAAAATATTGAATAATAATTCTAAAAATAATACCTATCAGTAACTTATTATATGCTAGACACTTCTAAATATCACAAAAATATGGTAGGCACTGTTATTATTTTGGCATTAAAGATGATGAAATTGAGGTACTGACAGTTTCGTTGCTTACACAAGGTCATGCTGTTAGAAAGCAGCAGAACAACTACTGAATCCTCACAGTCTGGCTTTAGAAGCTGCATTTCCATCACTACTCTGTAGTAAAAAGAACAAATGTGTCATGCATTCTACAGTTTAAATAAAGCCGAAAATATGAAAAGTGGTAATTATATAAAATAAAATATCAATTATACAAAGAGTCCACAAATCATCATCTACATAAACATTTCCATAACTTGGTCTGGATGCTAACATCAGATTTATTATGATTTCTCTCAGGATCACATCTAAGACACTGGGTGTGATAGTTAATTTCATGTGTCAACTTAGCTAGGTTATGGTGTCCAGTTTTTGTTCATGCAAGCACTTGCTTGATAGTTACTGTGAAGGTATATCGTAGAGTGATTTGCATCTATAGGCAGTTGATGGCATTTACAATTAATTGAATCTACAATTGACAAATAACATTGCCCTAAACAACAGTAAGAGTCTCCCATCCAATCAGATGGAGGTCTTAAAAGCCAAAATTGAGAATTTCAGAAGTCAGAGGAAGATTTACAGCCTTTACTTCAGCCTGCCATCTTCTCTTCAGGGATTCAGGTTGGTGTTACTTTTCTGTTTTGCAGCTGAATTATTTTAAAAATTTCCAAGGAACATAGCATGTATAATATAAGGATCCTTGGAGAAGTGCAATACAGTCTCTTAAAATCTGAAAACTACCATGAATGCCAATCCTCTTTCCAATATTAGTTTTACAATTTACAGTATAGACAACTGTATCCAACACAAAATAACCAACATAATGTAAGTTAATATGCTTCACTCTAATTTATATCATTTGATAAAATCAAATCATTTATTATTTATATTTATATCATTTTATATAAATTAGTCTTAAGCACAAGGCCAATACCCTCACCGCCCCCCACCATATTTTGTTGTTTCTTCTTGTTCTCAAAACGAATTTAAAAGCTTATTTCAGGTATTTGTGTTTTTTTTTCAACATTTATTTTGCACCACAAAACTCACTATATTCTAGGCTTACTTTTCTGTTCAACCTTAATAGTTTGTATCATCTTGTATTGCCTGTTAATAAAAAAAAATAATATGACTAAGAGCAATGACTTATTTGTACTGACAAAAATTAAGTGGAAGAATCTGGCAGTAAACAAGAGGTCAAAGTCCATTACTTTGGGGTTCCCAATATGTATTGTCCCCACAGGGACCAAACATGCCTTCTTCAATCTAGTATTTTATATCTCCTTTAATCTTAACAACAATTTTATAGACTAGCTATTAGAATCTCCATAGAGTGAATGAGAAGATGGATACTTTGAGGAAGTAGCTTTGCATAATGACACAAAATTAGCAGTATTGATATTCAAGACACAAGTTCATCTCTGCTGATTCTAGAGCTTGCACTCTAATGACTTTGCCACACTGAACATCCCTTCTCTGCTGGGTTTCCCTTTGCCGTGATCCTCTGCTTTTCTTCCTTGAGATCTCACTGTGATTCTCTCTTTTCCCTCATATTCTAGACAAGAGGTACAGAATGGCCTATCCTAATGGGACAAAGAGTTGAGAATCTAGGCCCCATGACAGTTGCTCCTTATCCCAAACATCCCTACATTCCCAGGCATTAAAAGAGCTTTTCTGAAAGGGTCATTTCTGGAGGTTAAAAATGGCTCAAATTGAAAACAATTATCATAAAGGATATTGAATGTTGTCTCAGAATTATTCTCTATGTAATAAGGTGATCAATGTTTCTTTTTCTTTAATCTATGAATATGTATGTTTATGTTGACTGAATTTCCAATGTTTATGCAACCTTGCATTCCTTTGAAAAAATCAACTTGGGCATGTTTAAAATGATTAGGTAGATAGATAGATTATAGATAGATAGATAGATAGATAGATAGATCTTGGCTATGGTGTCTGTAGCAGTTTGATATTGTTTATGAATTCCAAAAATAGATATTAGATTATGTTTGTGAACTGGTTTTTTTCTTCTGGGCATATTAGATTATATTGGATTCAGAGGTTTCACTTTTACTTCATTAAATAATGATTAAGGCTTTGATTGTGCCACGTCAGTAGGATGTTGAGTACCCACCCCCTTGATGGGCAGGGACTCACAGAGAAACGGCACCACAGAGAAGGGAGGTTGGAGTTTTAATGTTGGAGCCCGGGGAAGTAAACATACAGAGAAGCAGATATATGAGGAAAGAGAGAAACCTCCATTAGACACTGCAGAGGCCCTGTGAAGAGAGACGAGCTGTTTGCCTGATAGTCTACAGCTAGCCTTGTGGAGAGAGCAGAGCAGCTGAGCCTGGAGAGAAATGAGTCCCAGAAGAGAGGAACCCAGGAAACCTGAACTCTTGCAGACGTCGGCAGACATCTTGCTGCAACACGTGACAACACACTTTGGTGAGGGAAGTAGCTTATGCTTTATGGCTTGGTAGCTATAAGCTTCTATCCCAAAAAAATACCCTTTATAAAAACCAACTGAATTCTGGCATTTTGCATCAGCACCCCTTTGGCTGACTAATACAGCTTCCACTTGTTTGGTCAAGAAAGTACTGACCTGATTGTTACTAAGATGATCAAGGATTCAAATCATGTCAGCTGCCTGCATCTATGACTAATTACACCGATAATCAATAGGGAAGATTGTCTTCCACAATGGTAAGAGTGTCCTTATCCAATCAGTTGGAGAACTTTTAAAGAGACATAAAGATTTGACAAGTCAGAAATAAGAATTTCTGTCTCTGTGTGGATAGCCAACTTCTCCTGGGAATTCATGCGCACCTTCATTGGAGTTCCCAACTTGTGGCTTCTCCTGGGGAATTCAACATCACATTTATCAAGTTTCCAGCTTATAACTTGTCCTATGGAGTAATGTGAGCTATGACTAAGTCATGTGAACTAAGTCCTGTAATAAATATCTTAATATTTGCATATTTACTTATGTGTATACATGTATAACTGCATATATATACATGCACATACATTATATAAATTTTTGGGTAGATTGATAGAGAGAAAGATATGGATATGTACTGTCATTTCTATTTCTCTGGAGAACACAGATTTTGATAACAGACCAGAAAATAGGGTGCTGGTATTACAAATTCCTAAAAATGGGGGAAAATCTTCAGAATTAGATAAAGGGTAAAAGGTGGAAGAAATGTGATAAATTTGATAGGCAAAGCCTGGATTGCTTTGAAAAGACTTTTGGTAGAAATGTGGACATTAAAGTTACTTCCGATGAGGTTGTAGAAGTAAATGAGGACTGTGTTACTGGTAACTGGAAAAAAGGTGATCTTTGTTATAAAGTAGCAGAAAACTTGGTGAAAGTGTGTTCTGATGTCAGATGAAAGGCAGAACTTACAAGTAATATATTTGGGTATTTAGATGAGGGGATTTCCAAGCTAAGTGTAGAAAGTACAGCCTGGCTTCTCCTTACAACTTATAGTAAAATGTGAGAGGAAAGGAATAAATTAAGAATAGAACTTTTTTTTTTAGGTACCAGGGCCAAGGATTGAACCCTAGACCTTATATCCTTGTGTGTGGGAAGTTGGCACTCAACCACTAAGCCACATCAGCTCCCCTGAGTGGATTTTTCATTTGTTTGCTTGCTTTTTCTTTTTGTTTTTAGGAGACATTGGGAACTGAACCAGGGACCTGCCATGTGGAAAGGCACTCAACCACTTGAGTTACATCCACTAACCAAGAACAGAACTCTTAAGCAGAAAGAAACCAGCAGTGATGATTTGAAAAATTCTCAGCCTACCCAGATAGCATGCTCTGAGAATAGGGCCAGAAGCAAATTTATCAGGGCCCTTCTCAAGTTCCTGGAAGGTAGGTCCCCAGAGAATTAGGCCCATATAAGGTGTGGCTAAAACAATGCTTTTTAAAGAGAGTAGGGCTGAACATGGATCCATTCAGCCATTTCAGAGGAAGTCAAGTTTGGAAATGCAGTTATCCAGGAAGGATAGGTGGAAAGTCCTTTTATCTGATGGTTTTGAACCCCTTGAACCATACACAAAGCCGACAAGTTTCTTGTGGGGTTTTTTTTGGCAAATTTTGTAAGAACAGAAGTACTGCCAACCTGGACTTAAAGGGACAGATGAAGAATGAAGTGAAGGAAGAATAACTTCAAGGGCAGAGCCAAGATAAAGAGTTCTGGACTGAAAAGATCTCCTCTGGCCAAGAGGAGCAACCCACCCACATGTATGAAAAGGATTGATCTGCCACTTCATGTAAAGGGGCAGGCCATCTGCCCAGATATGTGGAGGTGGTAGAGTTGCTGCCCCAATGTTTGGAAAGAGTTCAGCCTCCAGTCCAGTGCTTGGAGTGGTAGGGGCCTGCAGCTCAGTTTTCAGGCAGAGCTAGACTAAGACTACCATTCTGATGCTTGGAGATGTGGTCTTGGTCCCAGTGTTCTGAGAGAGCATGGCTGCTGTGAAAGCACTTCTAAAGTGTTGGGCTGCCATTCCAGAAGGTCTGGAGGAAAAGTATCATTCCAAATGTGAGTCTCAGACCTAGACATCTAACCAGGTTTGTCCTACTGGGTTTTGGACTGTTTGGGCTCTGTGACCTCTGTGTTCTTTCTGAAATGGGAATGTTTATCCTATGCCTGTTCCACAGTTGGATACTGGTAGCATATTACTTGTTTTCTCAATTTCATAGTTCCATTAGACAGAGAGGAATTTTGACCCAGGATATACCACACCCATAACTGACTTTGATGAAACTTTGGATTTAGAATTGCTCTAAAATGGTTTAAGGTTTTGTGTTGTTGTGATGGAATGAACGTATTTTGCTTGGGGGATGAACAGGTATTTTGGAGACCAGAGGGCAGATTATTGAGGATTAAATCAAGGCCCCTACAAAAAGCATATTAAGATTCTATCCCTGATCCTGTGGGTGTGGTTGTGAAGCCATTTGTAAATAGGACCTTTGAAGATGTTATTATTAATTAAAGTGTGATAAAACTGAATGAGGATGAGCCTTAATCTAATATGGCTGAAGTCCTTAAAAGCAAAGGAAATTGGACAGAATAAAAAGCCACAGGGAGGAGCCAAAAGTCAGAACTAACAGAACCCAAAAGAGAAAGGAGAGGACATTGCCATATCACTGGAAAGCCAAAGAACTCAAGGACTTCCAGTCAGCCAGAATGCTACCAACCCCAAGAGGAAGCAAGCCTCCTAGCCTCCTAAATGATGAGTCTATAAATTCCTGTTGTTAAGCCAAACCATTGTCTGGTATTTGTCTTAGCAGCCTGGAAATTAAGGTCATTTATATATATGCATATGTATATGTGCATGTGCATGTGCATGTTCATGTGCTTATGCATGTGTATGTATATGTTGCTAGGGAAGTCACAGCCACACTCAGCAACCATCTCCCAGCCCTCTCTAACATCTGCCCTTCACCTCTTGCTTGATCGCATGCAGGAGTTTGGTATGGTTCCATTTCACAAGAAACTGCAAGCAGCCTGGGTGAAACATTAGATCTCAACCATGAACAAACAGTCCAGAAATGGAAATACCCTAATTTTGCCTTGAACCTGAAACTGGGGAAAACAGCCCTAGCTGCTTCCCAGGGTAGACACTCTGCACAAAGTTTGCTTGATGCATACTTTTTGCTCATTTCTCTCCCTCTGAGGTATATAAAAACCGAGTACTCTGGGAGCACAGAAGCCCTTATCTTTGATGTGAAACGGTATATGCAGCCATCATCCATTGACCCTGGCCTCCCCAGGGGCCTGGCTATGATGGGACATTTTCCCCTGCACTTTTGGACCCTTTGTGCTGTGTAAAAATAAAATGGTCATTTGTTGAAAATCTCTGCAACTCGCTCCACATATTTATAAGTAGTAGATGTTAGTAGAAGACACAAGTCTCCTGCGTCAGAGAAAAAAGACTTCAATACTCACAGCCATAGCAGTAGTCAGAGTATCAGTATCTTGTATCACTTCACCTGACTGTAATGTCCGTATGGTGATTCAAAGAGCACCAGATGACACCAAGATATCCCTTGGGTTGCATTACAGGAAACGAACCTTAAGCTTAGATTCATCAAATATTACTAGTAAGCAATATGTATAAATGCTTGAAAGGTAGGCAATATTCTTCCAAATCTGTAAGCAAATCTACCTTTTGCTCCATATGGAGACTCTAACTTTCTTCCAAGACATGAAAACAACAACAAAAACAACAAAAAACATCATGAAAAGACAGTCCAGAACAAAGTCAGTTAGTGTCTGTGCTCATAATGCATGAAGAAACAGGAAAGACCAAAAGAAAATTATTTCCCCAAAATGTTTACCCCTCATTTTTATACTTCCTTGCTTTCCGGAAAAATTTCCCATGTGTATGCCACTCTGTTGGCCAATCTGATTAATGAGTGACAGAGGCTAGAATCAAATCTATTCACTTTGTCTTATTCAGCATTTTATTAATAACACTATGAACAAGATTCTAAGCAATATTAGAAGCCAATCTTCAGTACTGACTTCAATAATATCTTCCAGGGTCCTGGAACAAACTTGCTGAACAATTCCATCTCCAGGATCTACTTGAAAAAGCCAGACGGATTTATCCTTAAGACCTCCTTGATGGTTCTACTTGGCCCAAGGCTTTAATCAAGGCACAGCAAGATGTATTAGTGATTTCACAGGTTATATATAGGCTCTCAAGGAGGAAATCTGGAGAAACTCTATTATTTGTAACAACACTGGCTAGTGAGTTGAGGCTGACCTGAATTGCTTTCCAGGGATAAGTGGTATTATTGATTACTTCAGGTAATTTCTGTAACAAATTATTTATGTTCTTTTCTAATTGCATGTTCTAGGTATAGGGAATAACTGCACACATGTTGTGCATAAATAATGAGTCAGTTACCCAACCAGGAAGCTCATCTAAGTAAGCAAGGGTTATCTCATTTTGGAGAGATCTCCAGGTGGTCTGAGGTCTACATGATACACTGATAGTTTTCTTAAACACCTGAATCAAAGGCCCATTTGAGCCTGAGGATTTGATTTAGGTGGCAAAATATGGGATAAAGTTTCCTCAAAAGGAATAGTTGAGATGTTGCTGGGGTCAGGCCAGCTCTATTCTTGAATATACCATTTCCATTTGACAAGCAACCCTTATTAGGGCCTTTCAACCATATCATTGTATATTGAAATTGACTCACTTTGAAAGGGCAAATTCAAGCCTCCTGTAAGTCACAAGGCTTCTATGGCATAGGCATTCAATTTTACCAAGAGCCCAAAAGCAAATTAATAGCTCTTTTTCAAAATGGGTATATCTACATGCCAGGGAAAAAACAAGTCCAAAACACCAAGGGGTGCCTCCCTTTGCCAGAGGTGCTGATAAGCAAAATCATTAGTCACAGAGACTTGTAGCTCAAAGGTTCATTAGATTATTTTCCTGGATGTAGAGATATGCCACTGCTTGCTGGAGAACTTCCAACACAGTCTGTTGCCTTGGGCCCCAATCAATAGTTGCTGATTCATGGGTTAGCTGATATAAAGGTTTAATTATAATGACCAAATAAGGCACATTCCATTTCCAATACCAAAAGGATTGAATAAGGTCCTGGAATTTTTTTGGTGTTGATTGGTTGAAGAGACAAGATTAAAGATTCTTTTTAACTGTTGGAAGGATTGAGCACTCTGAATCTGCCCATATAATCCAAGAAAATTTCTTGGCTAGCAGGTCCCCGAATAAATGTTTAACCATTAGCAGAGGTATAATAACATTGCACTAAGGCCCATTGATCTGAGACTTCTGACCTGCAAGCCAACAGCAGATCATCCATACAAAGAGAACTTGCATTGAAATCCTTACCCATCTGCTGATGGTAAAAAGCCAGGAAGTTTATGTATCCCTGGAAAACTGCTGCAAACATCTAGTAGAAGACTTATCACATGAATGTAAATTAGTCTTCATTCTCAGGTGCGAGTAGGATATAAAGAAGTTGTTAGCAATATCTAAGACAGCATATGAAGTGACACCAGTGTGGGAAATGGATTCAGTTACAGCTGTAATGTGTAGAAAAGCTAATGCTAATGGAGAAACAATGAAATATTGTCAAGAAAAAAAAAAATAGTCTACACAGTCCATTACTATTCCTAGCCCTAGAATCAATATTTACTCAGCATTTGTGAGTAATTGTAAACAAATTCAACTTTTTTCCCCCAAATTTGTAGAGTTCCTTTGCTACAGCCAAAAGATAGCTATACAATCCACTGTAATCCTTCAGCTCCCATGAGCCTTTTGTGCTGGCATATAAGGCTGTTGTATTGAAATATCTCCCCTGTTATTACTCCTGTTTCCTTTTATTCCTTAATCAAGGCAATGTTTTCTCTTTCACCCTGTGGGATTATATAGTGTGTATGTTGGACATACACAGGAAGAGAGAGGACAGGAAGATGGTTTAAGAGTGATTGATTTACTGTCCTACTAGCACTTCTCTATATCTCTTCCCAATCAGTAGGATGTCTCCTAAACTTTATGAAAATTCATATTGAAAGCATGTGAAACATTAATAACAAACATTCAGTAGTAGAAGTCGCAGCAAGATGGAATCAGCTTGAAGGACCCACACACAAAGTGACTTCAGTTTCCCTTCCCTGCTGAGAATCTTGTCCTATATCTGTCTGTTGATTTGAGTTCCTCCTTCCCAAAAGTACTAGGTGGGGGGTGACTTGGGTGACTGTATCCAAAGGAGTTATAACAGTTTGAGTTCCTCCCCTCCTCAAAGTTTCCCAGTATACTTAGGTGGGTGTGTATGGATTTTGGGTTCCTGGAGATAAGGAGATCTTGGCTGCACCTCTAATAATTATTATCCTTAAAGCGTAAGTCAGGGTAAACTGGAAGGAGGGGTCAAGTGTCATGAAAAGTGGCTCCGCAACAGTAAGCATAGTTTGCATTTACTTTAGGCTTTGTACAGCATGGTGATGGCTGGTTGCTCAATAAAACCAACTTCTGATGCTTTCTGCTTGCCCAGTGCTCTGTATAATATAGCAAGATCCTTATGACTGACATCATCTAGTTCAGATATGAGGACACCTTGACTAAGCCATGTTCCTTTCTGGAATACTCTCTTTGGCTGACTTGGACTTAACTGGCACATTCACAACTTTTTTTTTTTTAATTAATATGTCCTCATTCATCTGTTTCTCTTACATTGCCATAATAACATTTTTTAAGTTTTCACTGGTTTTAACATAGGGGGATTTTCCAGAGTGATGCTGTTTTAGTTTGCTTAAAACTGTCAATACAATATATCACAAATGAGTTGGCTTTTACAACAGGGATTTCTTACAGTAAAAGCTTGCAGTTCTGAGATCATGAAAATGTCCAAATCAAGGCATCACCAAAGCCAGCTGCTGGTGATCCTGAAGTCCTGCCATGTGGCAAGGCAAAATGAAGGCCCATCTCTGAGGGGTCCCTGCTCTCTCCTCCAGTCTCATTTTCTGCCTGAGCTCAACTATGAGCTATCAGGAGCATAACTTATATCTTCCTTCACCTCACTTGGACTGTTCCACTGATTCCAGTCTCCTCCCTCTCTCTCAGCTTCTAGGGGTTTCTCTGTCTTTCTGCAGCTGTAGGTGAAACTGGAGTCCTTTCTCACATGGCAGAGTAAAAATGGGAGCTCTCTTTCTCTGTGTGTCTCTTCCTTTTATAAAGGACTCCAGTACAAGGATTAAGATACAATCTGAGTCCTGAAATCTAATAAAAGGCCCTTACCTGAAGCAATCTAATCAAAGTTATCCAATCAAAAGTCATCTTAACTGTGTCTAACCAAATGGCCTCACATGCAATAGGCTTCCATGCACAGGAATGAGTTAACTTAAAAACTTATTTTCTTCTTTCCACAAAAGACTCAAACAAAGACATATTGAGAGAGCCATAAAAATGTAACTATATTTTTGGGGACAGTTTCTCATTCTTCAGTAAGTTACCTTTATCAATATCATAACCTAATATCTTCCAGCTTTTAAGAACCTCAGAGCCACATTTTAAGCTCATAAATATGCAGTATTTGTCTTCAACATAGCTATGTTTTGAAATTTTGATTATTACATGCATGTCCTGTGTTTAAATTGTCCCTAGTTCTAATACTTAATTTTAGTTCAAATGTTTATAATTGTTATATTAATTCATTCTAAGTCTTTTCAAGCTTCAAATTATTTGTTTAATTATTTGTAGTACAGGTACATAGAGAAGTAATTCTTCACAGACTCCCAAATAAATTTTAGGATTTTTCTGTGCTGCTAAACCATCAATAATAGTTAGAACCTGATTCTCTTCTTTGGTCATGGACACTTAGCTTGTGTGAGTACACATATATGCTAAGTCCTCAGCTTCACAATCAAACAAGAATATATAGACAGCTCAACAAAAGCTTATCTTCATTTCTGATTAGATGATATTTTCCTCTGAAAGTGAATAGGAGGAGTTGCTCTGTTTTTGTGAACAGGAACTTAACTGTTATAAAAATGTTCACATTAAATTCCACCCAAACAAATGCAGATTTTTCCCTAATGTACTTCATTTTATTCCCACTTATTGAATGCATTTACATTTATTGCAAACAACATAAAAATTCTTTTTGTTGAAACACCATCAGTACCAAAATCTTTCCTTAATGTTTTTTGATTGGTTTATTTTAACTTTAGAATTATGTTTCTTTCCACTGTTTGGTCCAATTTTACTTCAGGTCTTGATTATCATCCCTGAAGATTTTCAGCCAGATCTTCTAACCTTTTCTGACTTCCCAGGAGAAATGGTGAATGTCTGCAGGTATGTATTATTTTTGCAACTGACACATTCTTCAGAAACAGTACTTGGTAAGGAGTTTAATTGGCAAGAGACAGAAACATAATGCATAAAAAACCTGGCTTAATATCGCATTACAAATTGGTTGGGGAAACAAAAGTAGAATTTTGGGCTACTGCTTTTCCCCATCTTTGCTTAATCCACCAAAAGAAAATTGTTTGGGTTACAATGAGAGGAGATACCACTATAGATGGACTGTAAAGCCCTATCCTTCTTTAAAACTTCTGTACCTCACATAGCTTATGTAAATACTCTTTTTCTTAGTGCATTTGTTTGTTTGTTTAATAACTATCTCATTCTGACTCTCAAAGCAAAAACAAATTGATAAAATAAACAAAGCTTATTTTCTATTCAATTTAACTACAGTTCAAAAAGTTGGCAAAATGTAATCACAATGAAAGGTATAAAGAATAAGAAAATTAAATGGTTGATTGGATGAACACAAACAATAAAATATTTTTAAATAAATTGAATAGAGGAGACACAAATCCAGTAATTTTTAAAACAACTTTATTTCAAATTCAAAAAATAAAATAACAGAAAAAGGCAGCTCAACATGTTATGGAAGAATTACTCCTAAAAAGTTCTGTCCAGACATATTTATCTCATCCAATTTCAACTACTAACTCAATTGTTCCTCTAGTATTCAGGAAGGTACACAGATGAACACAGATTAGTTAAATGACATAGCAAGGTCTCCTTATTAATGAAAAAAATGCTTAATCATATTTATATCTCATAAAACCATACCCCATATTCTTTTTTTTACCTTTAGCATTAATATAGTACCAAATTTGCTTTTGCTACAAAAACATTACAATGTTGTTGTTAACTATAGTCTATATTTTGTATTAGTTATATTTTCCCAATCTATCACCACACTCTTAACACCTTGTAGTACAAGAATATTCCTGTATTTATAGTCTTAACCACATTCCTCATATACTGCCAAAATCCTTGTTATACTTGAGTTATACATAATTAACTAGTAAATGAAATATATTCATATGCTTATCCAGAGGATGAAAGATTATACAGAAAAAAAGAAGCAAAGGAGAACCATCTTAATGCTGCTGTGTTTGTAAAGTCATACATTCCCTTATTTCCTTCTTCGAATGCTTGGTTTAAATAAATATAGTAAGGAATAAAGTACATATGTGTGTGTATAACACATAGTGTAATTCATTAAAGTCTATGAATGCATTCACATGTTTCTCCAATACTCTTTCTTCTACCATATGTGTTTAGTTTTGATCATGCATCCCTAAAGAGAGAGCACAAGGTCTTGTGAGATATGGTTATTTTCCTTGAGCAAAACAAAAATTCAGCATAATCTACTGAGTTAATACTGTTCTATATGTGCATTCATTAACAACTGTTTTTATATTCCATCTAAGCCTTAAGTCAAATTTGATTTTATTTGATGAGCGTAACATATTTAAAAAGGGTATTATATGAAAACTACGGCACCAGTTTCCCTCAACTCTGAAATAATTTAATTTTAAACAGTAAACAAACTAGAAAAATCATGTGTTTCAAAATATATCCATATAAAGAAGTGTGCTTTTATATCTTTAAAGTTTTTTGACTATTCTATTCTTTTATGTGATACTTGCATTATTATAGCATTCATCTCTCTCTTTCTCTGAATAGTATTCATTATACTTCCGTTCTTTAAAGAACTTGTAACAAAAATTCCATGAGGAATTTCTTTCTACATTCTCTTCAGCTAGCAGTGACCTAGTAAGAATATTAGCAAATTAAAACTAAAATACCCATGAGGGCACTAAAAATATAAATAGGCTGCTATGAAATTCATGTACAATTCTTTTAATGAATGTTTCATTTATCTTCAGTACATATCTAGGCATGTAAATGATTGATCATATAGAAGATGTATGTTCAACTTTATGAGAAACTGCAAAACTCTTTGCCACTTTGCCTGAACCAATTTGCATTTCTACCAGCAATATATGAGTCTTAGACAATACTTGGTATTGTCAGCCTTTTAAATTTTAGTTATTCTTGTGGGTGTATAATGACATCTCACTGTGGTTTTAATTTGCATTTCTCTATTGGCTAATACTCTTGACCATCTTTTCATGTACTGTTTTTCCATCTGTATATTTTAACTGATAGAGTATCTATCCAAATATTTTGCCAATTTTCATGAAGTTGTTTGTCCTATTGTCTTGTTATTGAGTTGAAATATTGTTTTATTATGTTATGGATAGAAGTTCTTTATTCCTTGTATGTTTTCCAAATGTTTTCTTATCTATATTTTATGTAATATTAATGTGTGTTTAGTCCCACTAATTTGTTGGTCCTAGAAAAAAGTCAGATTAACATTGTGTTACTGTGTATTTTTAATCAGTAGTCAATGTTTATGGTATTGTGATTTAGCTCTGTCCACTCTTTGAGCAACTTTAGGAGTGCCTAAAGAGTTTCAACAGAGTTTTCATATATAGAATCAGTGTGTCCCTTTTACCTTGCTTCCAATGCTCATAGCTTACAGGTGGACCTCCAGAACCTAAATGCCTGTTATCTGTTTATCTAGCTATTGTCTATCTATTTATAACTACTTTACAAATATTAACTTATTTAATGTTCATAAATATTCTACAAAGTACCTACATTTTTAGGAACCTGAATTACGAGGGAATTAGTAAATTATTCATGGTCACATAGCTGGTAAATGGTTTATGATGCTCTGTTGAGAATAGAAAGGTATAGACCAGGTAGTGTGTTGATCCATGATTCCCTGGTATTGGAACTTCTTCAGTATTTTACTGCCTTGACTAACACTTGATAGCTCACAACTTAATGATGCTTCCAGTGATCAGATGGGACCACCCAAAATTTGTCTTTGACTCGATCATGACCTCTGAATTCCTGGATGGTTTGGTAGGTTTCTGCTGCTGCTATGGATTATAACCTATACCTGTTTCTTTCTGGCTGGTGGAGAAACACTTTTCTTTCCAATAGCTAGCCCCTTTCATGTAGCTATGTGACACCATATGCAAAGATCTAGACCATCAGCAAAGGGATTAACAAAACTATTGTGAATCAGAAAGCCTGTGAGCAGCACCATGTTCTTTAGCACTATTTCTTAACAATGGATATTTCTTTATCATTTAATCTCTAGCACATTAAGAAGAAGAAAAGATCCTAAGCCCATTCCTTAAATTCTAACAATCCTGATGATAAAACTTGAAAAATATACACCCCCAAATCTACAAATAAATTTCATCTTTGAGGAAAATTTAATATTTCTAAAAAATATTATCAAATATATTAGGAAATTGCACATCATTTTTAAGAAGTTATATATAGGACCTTATATTCAGGGACAAAAAAGCTGTCTATTACTTGAATATTTATTAATAGAATTTATGTTAGTTGTTAAAAAGTTTT
>JAQZBX010006965.1:0-51754 GCA_029593785.1 Cabassous unicinctus | reverse complement strand
GAGCAGGAGTAACTCAGTGGTTGAGCATTTGCTTTGCATGCATGAGGTACTGGATTCAATCTCTGGTACCTCCTAAAAAATTCTACTCTTAAATGTGTTATATCAATTCATATGTGTGTAAGTGGACTAAATCAGTACATTTACAATTTTTCCCTTTCATCCTTTGTGTCTTTATTTACTTCTGATGTTTCTTATATATGTTATAAATATACAAAGACTGTTTGCCATTGTTATTGCTTTAAATGTTTATATTTTATAATGGGGAAATATTAAATAACACATCAAGTTATACAAGTTTTTCTCACTGTTTTTGTATGTTCAGGTTTCTGACATACATCATCTTCATTCTTCATGGGAAATTTCTTTAAGCTTTTATCAAAGAGCAGGTATGTTGTAAATGAAATATCTCAATTTCTGCCTATCTTGGCAATGAAATTTAAAAACTCTTCACCCCAGGGCCTCCTTGTGAGGGCAGGCCGGCCCGCACGGCGCGGTGGGCTGATACAGCAGGACCTCACAGCAAGGGGGAGATAAGCAGACACGGAAGAAACACACAGCAAATGGACATAGTAAAACAATCAGCAAGGGGGGATAAATAAATAAATAAATAAATCTTTAAAAAAAATAAATAAAGAATCTTCACTGTGTATAGATATCTGGGTTGATTTTTTTTTTTCTGATCACAAAAGATATCACTGCATCATCATCTAGTTTCCATGGTTTTGATTACTGGTCTCTTGCAATTAATTTACTTGTTCCTCTATTAGAAGGTCATAATCCAACTCTATTGTTTGCCTTCAAGATTTTCTCTTTGCATTTAAGCAGTACTACTATAGTATATATTTCTGAGTGTGTGCATGTGTGTTTATTATACGTATGGTCATATGAGGTTCTTGAGTCTGAAATTTGGGGCCTGTCACTAATTTTTTTAAAAAGGAGGTGTCTTTGGGTACAAGATAGCAGTGGCTGCTCTTTTTCCACCCAGACAGCACCATGACAGGAAAGTGGAGGGCTTTCTGTGTATTCTCCCCAATCCCAGAGGAAAACCTAGCAAAAGGGTAAGAAGACAACTACACATGTGACCCCTGAGAGAGTCACAGTCTTGCTTGCCTAGACCACACCTGGCCTTAAGAAATTGATTACATATTCTAGTATCTCCCCCAAGGTAAGCTATTATTTGGGTACTTTTATCCCTGCAGACATCTTTATTTCTCCTGCTTTCAATTGTGTTGATTGTCCTGTGCCTGGTGTTACTTTATATTTTTATCTCAATTAGTTAGTCCACAGGTTGTGCAGTTTTTTTGTTATTATTGTAAGAATGAAAGAGACATTTTTCACAGCTCATCATATTTTGAAGCATCTCAGACTTCTTTAAAATAGCAAGAAACTAGAACCAAACAAAATGTAGATTAACAGGTGAATAGATAAATGCCTTGAGGTATATTCATACATTGAAAGATTACTCAGCATTAGATCAATGAGTGCTTGGGCCTCAAAACAACATGAACAGATTATCAAAAATTATACTAATTGAAAAAAGCTAAAGGAAGAATAGCACATAATGTATGATTCAGATTATTTAAAATCTTGGAAATGCAAACTTTCCCAAAGTAACATAAAGAAGATCAATGGTTGTCTGGGGACAGAATAGGAGGAATTACAAAGGAGCAAAAAAAAAAAACCTTGTAGGGCTGTTGGATGTGCATACTATCCTGATGGTGGTGCTGGTCCCATAGGTGTATGCATGTGCCAAAACTTATTGAACTGAACATTTTAAATACATTCAGTTTATCATATGTCAATTAAAACTCAGTGAAGACATTATTTTTTTTAATGCATAAAATATGTTAAGGAAGGAGAGATGGAGATATAAATAATGAAATAGCTTATGTCAGAACATCCTGGAGAAAATTCCTGAAACTTGGTGTGCTCCAGATTGTTCAGGTAAACACTAGAATTTCAGCAAAACCACAAAGAATTACAGGAACATTGAGGCCATGGTCACAGCTGTTATTTTTCCATAACAGACGTTGACACTACTGGGAGTACCAATGAAACACCATGCCACAGCCAAGGGAATATTCTCATTGTCAACTATAGAGCCAGAACATCCTGCAGGAAACTTCTTTCATTTGTTGCATAATCTCACCCACATGACTCTTTGCTTCTTTTACTTGAAACCTGTACTCTATACTCTGCCACCATCAACCACAAGTATTTGTATTTTCAACATGACATTTCCATAATTAATTCTCTTCATATCTCCTTCACCACTTTTTTCCATATTCTTATCCAGCTTCACAAAATAACATTTGTCCAGCATCATACCAGGGAATTATGTTCTTTTGCTCCATGATTCATAAAGAAGTGGCAAGTTCATTTCAACATTCCTTCTCATATCTACATCAAAATAAGTATCCTCCAGGTGCATAGAGGATAATATGTGGTCCTTATTAATTCCATGCAGTTACTTAGCCTCTCCAATTTCACCTCAACACTTCTATATCAGTCTACTATGACAGCATAATTACCTGGAACCTGGATACTGACTTCTTTTTAATACCCAAATTCTGCCAATTCCAATGGTGACATCTGATTCCAGAAAGAGGTCTTTCCACCTCATATCACTGCATTCCCCCACTTGTCTTCAGGCTAGTGATATATGTCCTTTAACTTGTTTATTTTACACCCACTTAACTGATGTTATTCAATAGCATAGTTGCATTTTGCTGCATTCAAGGTCAGTTCATGATAGGCTAGGGAGGAAAAGGGTTTTCAGAGCAAAGGTATTCTAAATCAATTAATGCATTGGGAATAATCCTCAGGTTAAGGGGGGTTGAACTTCCCCAGCCACACTTATTGTGACAAGTCCAGGGAAGGACACAGTAGGTATTCCTTGAGCAATAAAGGATGTCAGTACTGAGGTCTTATATAGGTGCTTTCTAGATCCATGGGGGAAAATGACACTGGCAACATTTATGATATCGAACAGCACAGATTAACCTACTGTAAATATGTACACAAAGTTGCCACTGTGGATTGACTTCAGTAAAATGTAGGAGAAGGCAGCTCCAAACTCCCATCCCTCCATGACTCTGTCAAAAACGCGGATATTTTCAGAACTAGCTTTTCCAGTCACTGTGTGTGTAACTGTGTGTGAGTGTGAGTGTTTATCTGGGAGAAGAGAAAAACTGACCTTATTCCCCAAATCCCATTTGATTTTTGTTTATATTTGTCTTCCTGATGAGAACCTTCAGGTCCTTTCTTGATCAAGAACAAGAGATAGTTGGCTAGGTGAAAGGGGAACCACATGGAGAGGGTCATGTTCACAAAGAGTATAGCCAATATCCTGTTCCCATAGAAACCAACATCCTCTTCCCATGGGGCCCCCTCCCTCTTTTTCACCTTAATATAAAACATACTTTCCACATGCAAGTCTCCACTTACAAAACCAGATGAAACCACAGAACCTATTAACTTAAATCCAGGACCTAACTCACCCTTGAAATACTTTCTGGAAATTAGAAATCAGAGTAGTTCCTCTTCTGTCTTATAGCAATTCCTAGAGGGTAGTGTCTAAGGGGTTCAGAAAAAATTCTGTGGTGATAATGCATCTGAACACATCTCACTCTGTTTCTCTTTTTCTCTAGATGTCCTGTCTCAGTAGCAACTGAAGGCATTGGGCCTATGAAATGAGTAAATTAAAAGAGGAAATCCTTTAAAGAACCTACATTAATACTTTATGACTAGAACTATAAGAGCAAACTTTACCAAAAGTAAGCATAAGTAGGAATATAATGGAGCCTAGACAGAGATAAATGAAATAGAGAATATAAAAATATATTGGAGAAAATCAATAAAACTGAAACTTTATATTTTTAGATCCACTCTGAAAAGACCAACAAAATGTATAAACCTTTAGCTAGACTTTCTGAGAAAAAGAGAGAGAGAGAGGAGACTAAAATTACTACAATGAAAAATGAAAATAGAGATATTACTGACAACCTTACTAATATAAATAACATAAATAACATAAATAACATATAAGGGAAGATTATGAACACTATTGTGACAAAAATTAGAAAAATTAATGAAATGGACAAATTCCTAGGAACAGGTTAAGTTACCAAAGCTGACTAAAGATGAAACAGGCATTTAACAAGCAAAATGATTAATTCATTAATGACAAACCTCCGAAGAATGTACAGGATCATATGGTTTCAGTGGTGAATCCACTAAATATTTAGAGGAGAATTAACAATCTCCTAAAACTCTTTGAAAATTCCAAAAGAATATACACTTCTTAACATCCAAAGAAGTCAGCATTGCCATCATACTAAAGTCAGAAAAAGACACCACCAGAAAATAAACCTACACATCATTATCTCTTATGAATATAGATTCAAAACTCCTCAATAACATGACTAAATCAAATCCAAAGCATATTTATAAAACATGACAAGTAAGGTGAATTCCCTGAATACAAGGGTGTTACACCACAAAAATATGCTGAAAATATCTCACTGCATTACATCACTTTAGTAGAATGAAGGTAAAAATACTTGTTTGTCTCAGTTGAGAGATAGCATCTGACAATATCTTACAGGCTTAACTGAAAAAAAAAAAAAAACACTTTGAATAGTAAACTGGCATTGATGTTAAAAGGGATTTTATGAACAAACCTCAGATACACCATAGTCAATTGTAAAAGATTTAAAGGTAAAAAATATGTGCTTTCACCACTGTTATTCTTAATTGCACTGGACGTTCTAGCAAGATCAATCCATAAAGCAAAAAGAAATAAAAGGTATCCAAATTAGAGGGGAAATAATATAAATCTCCCTGTTCACTGATAACATGATACCATATACAAATAATCTCAAAGAGTCACCATTAAAAAGCTACTAGTGTTCAGAAACTAGCACAGTACAAAATCATTGCAAAAAATCATATGTGTTCCTAAATTGATCAAGCAAGTATCTGAAAAAGGAAACAATTCTAGCTTTAATAGTATCCAAAGGAATTAAAGACTAACAAATTTAGCAGAGAAGCAAAATTTCGTACAATTAAAAGTACAAAACTTTGCTGAGGGAAATTCATGAAGAGCTAACTACATGGAAAGACACCCTGTATTCATTTTATAAGAGATTAAATATTTGTAAGTAAACACTATGCAAAGCAATGTTCATATGTGACTTTTCTGTAATCTAAAGCTTCATGGGATACAAAGTGAAAAAAAGAAAATAGGGGAACATACAGAAGAAATTGTCAATATACATAAAAGATGAAAAATCTCATAGTGATGAAAGGAACAATTCAAAAATTATTTTTTAATATGTAAATTTATTATTTTGCTGTTCTTGGCTTTGTTTTGGGGGATGTTTTGGATTGCAGAAGCCTTGCAACTGTGGCAGAGGCAGATCATTGTTCTGGGGTATTGGTGGTAGGAGGATGTCTGGGAAGGGGTATACCTGGGACATGCCCCTAGGTGATATGAATGAGTTCATGTGGTCATGGGATGTGGTCTCAGTTTGTGGAGAGCCACAGAATAGCTTATGAAATACTGAATTCCCATCCTGGGGAGTCCTGCTACATTCTCTCATAGTGTGGCAAGAATCTCTAGAGTACATAAGTAGTGCCTATGCAAAGGAGAACAGATCAATATGCCAAGCCTTTGATATTGATGCTTGTACTAATGAACATTGTTCTTGTGAAATTGGAACTTAGCCTAGTAATAGATATTGCCTAAGAGTTACCTCCTGAAAGCCTCCTTGTTGCTCAACTATGGCTTCTATCTAAGCCAAACTCAGCATATTAATCCACCACCTTCTCTGTGACATGGGATATGACTCCCAGGGTTGAGACTTCCTGACACCAAGGGATTAATACCAATTGCCAACTAGAGATGCATTTGGAAAATGATCTAGAACAAAAGGGGGAAATATTAAATACAAGTAAGTTTTTTGGGCTAAAAGATTTCAAAGTGAGTCAGGAGGTCATTCCAGAGCTTACACTTACATACATCTCAGGAGGATCTGACTGCCTTCATAAACAGTGCCTCAAGTAGAGGGACTCCTGAGGGCTCTAGAGACATCTAGACACTATAGGCAGGGCAGACAACCCCAGGAAATTGGCATCCAATTGTTGGACCTTACCTTGGAATATATGATAACCCATCTCCCCAATGTATCAGCATGTGACTAATTTATAATTTTCCTACACATGATTCTTCTGCCCCATTTATTTGAACCAATAATTAGCACTATGACCATTAAATATATGTCCCAAAGACATAACTTTTCTGGCTGTTCATATCCTGGTTGAGCTCTGAATCTCTGCAACAAATACCTACTCTCCAGTTCATTGGACTCACTTAGGACAACTAACAAAAGAGTATGATGGACAATGCCCATCCCAAACAATATAGAGTATCTAAAATTGCATGTAAGACAGTTTCATCCTTCTGCCCCATGGGATCGAAGCCCCCTCTCAATGGGAAGCAGAGTGGGCATCACCATCCCAAAATCGTCAAGATATAGGAATGAACAAATATAAGAGGGAATGCAAATATGGACTGAAGTGGACTTATTATTATTCCAGTAATGGAAGGACTTGTAACAGTTATAAAAAGGCAGTGGGCACCAGAGGTTCTGAGAGGAGGGAGAGGGAAGAATAAGTGTAACATGGGCATTTTTGGACATTGGAATTGTTCTGCATGATACTGTAATGAGAGATACAAGCCATTATACATTTTGTCATAACCTAAAAAATTGTGTGTTGCAAAGTGTAAATCAAAATGTAAACCCTAGACCATGCTTAATACCAATGCTTCCATATGTATCATCAATTGTAAAAAATTTTTCCCATTAATGAAAGATGTTATTAATGGGGCAAATTGTAGACGGAGGGGTTAGGTATATGGGAATCCCTTATATTTTTTGATGTAACATTTTAAAAATCTAAAGCACCTTTAAAAAAGGAAAAGAAAAAATTGCAATCTTAATGAAACTCCATTATTCTTCTATGCAGAATTAGAATACCCAATTCTCAAATTTCTAGGGAGTTGCAAGAAACTCCAGAACACTAAAGAAATATGGAAAATTAAACAAAATCAGAAGACTCGTGTTTCCCATTTTGAAAACTTAATTCAAAACACACTAATTTAAAAAAATGAGTTATAAGGATAGAATTATAGATTAATAGATGAGAATAGTGTGTGAAAAATGTCTCAATATAAACTCATGCTTCTTTGGTGCATTGATTTATTTTTAATTTTTGTTTTTATTAGAGAATATTTTTAGGAAACTTAGAACAGTTACCATATATACAAACTAATATTTTCCTTTTTGTTTACATTCAAATATATATTTCAGTCCTAATAATTGCATTCATAATGTTGTGTTACCATTGATTTTTTAAGGTAAATCAAATATTTGGTTTGCACAACAGTCATACACAATTTTAAACAAAATTTCCAGTATCAGGTTTCTTAAGTATGAACTGATTCCCTTATTTTTTCATTATTTTTATTCATACATGAATATTCAAAACAAGTGTATATTAAAAGTGAGCTTATGAAACAAACATGTATTTCATCATACTGGGCTCGCATACATCACTCCACCACCAACAACTTGCATTGTTGTGAAACATTTTCTACAAATTATGAAAGAGCATTCTCATATATTACAACTAACTATAGACAATATTTTACATTTAGTGTATTTCCCCCTAAACCACCCAAATATTATCACTTTGTATTAATATTATATATTTGTTATAGTTCATGAGATTACATTATCATATTATTTCTGTTAACCACAATCCATCTTCAACCGTAAGATTTACTGTGCTGTACTGACCCATGCTTTGTACAATCCTTTCAAAGTGTACACTCAGTGTTTCTCATTTTTATGAGTTGTGTGGTCATCACCTCCAGTTAATTTTAGAATGTTTTCATTATCCAAAAGGAAAAATCCCATAATCTCTTATACCCCTCAATTTTTGTCCCTTAGAATTGATCTAATATCTTTGGTATTTTTGCAAAAATATTGTTATATTACTGTTATCTATCATCCAAAAATTACATTTGTAATATTTCCATGTATTATCATATTCTTAACATTTTGTTAAAGAAGAAAATTCTATTTATACTACTTCCCACAATCTTCATCCAACAGCAAAATCACTGTTATATATGCCCTATCTTATTTATCTTGCTTCCTTTCAATTGACTTTTACATACACTGATTACCCCTTTCAGTAACAATCATTTTTATAAAGCAGCGGTGTTAGTTACACTCACTATAATGTATTACCATCAACACTATTCATTTCCACACATTTAAAATAAACCTTATTAAAATACTACATGCATTAAGTGTCAGCTCCCATTATCAACCCACATTCTATCTCCTAGTAACATACTCAAGAGGTTATGTCCATTATTTTACTTATCTTATTTAATTTATGTAATGTATTTTGCATCTCATCGATTATGTCTTTCATTCCCATAAGCTCTGTTACTTTTCTTTTCAGGCTTTCAGCCTTTCCAATTGCTCTGTCTTATTAATGTCCTTTATCTCTTTAGTCATAGTTTTCTTCAACTGTTTGAATTGATTGAAGAGATTTGTGTGATTATCATTGATTAATTACATTAAATTCTGTGTCTTCTCAGGATTTTTGGTTTGTTACTTTGCCTGGGTCATCTTTTCTGGTTTCTTAGTATGGATTGTAATATTTTCCTGAAGTCTAGGCATCTGAATATGTTGGTAAATTTATTCTAATGGGCAATTTCTCTCTTGTGCCTAGTGATTTTATTTCACAGCTGTTCTTTGATTTCTGGTTTAACTAATTCTAAGTCTTTAAAATTGTCCAGGTTTTGTTATGACAACAAGGCCAGGGGCTCACCCATAGGGCACAGTTCTGAGCCAAAGCATCTAGAATGAGAGACTCCAAAAAATGTTTTTTTCTCCTTGGAGTTTCCCAGTTGGCCAGCAGATGGCACGCATTGAAAAATCTTTCCACAAAGGTGTCACTTTCAACATCCACTCCAGGTAAACTCCAGAGACAAGGTTTAAATTGGTCTCTGCTGGACAAACTTACCAAAGAGAAACCACTCCCTGAGCTCCATATACTATCCCTCTTCCCAGGAAGGATAAAGTCTGTTCCCCTCTCAGTTGACTGCAGTGAGCCATGGATTTTATCCAGGCTGTTCACCTTGAGAGAGGGGGAATGTGTGCCACTCCTTGCCAGGGGGTAAGAATGAGTGTTTTTCACTTCAGCTTCTCCATGTCTCTGTTTCTCACCCTCCTGCAGGGTGTACAGCACTCTTCTCATCTGCAGATCACCAAAGCACTCCATTGGACAGCTATGTTGCCTTTCCTCCATTTTTTTGTAGAGATTTGAACACTGCTTACCTGCTATGACATATTTTTGCAGGACAGACTCTGCTACCATTAATTTTTGACAAGGGTACAAAGATAATTCAATAAGAATGAGTAGTTTCTTCAAGAAATGATGCTGAGACAACTGCCTATGTATACGTAAAAGAATGAAGTTCCATCCTTACCTCTCACTATGTTTTGATTAAACTTGGATTTTAATGAACTTGGTTTTTTCAAAGGAATCCTAAATATGACACCAAAAGCAAAAGAAAATTTTAAAAAAGATACTCATAGACAAACAAGATATTATTAAAATCAAATCTTCTGAGTATCAAAAATTAAGAAAATAAAACTGAAATGGCTGGAAATCTCCCATATGATTGTATTATTTGATAGCTGATAGTATGCAGAATATGGGTGTATTTGTGTTACAAGGCACATACCACTCACAGACATAATCTTACAACACAAAAATGAAAAGAAATAACCAAATTAAAAATAGGCAAAAACTTTCAATAATCTTTTCTGTAAAGATGGTATTCAAATTGCAAACAAGTAAATGAAAGAGGGTCAATATCTTTAACCATTAAGGGAAATGGAAACTGAAACAACCATGATGTACCACTTTTCATCCACTAAGATGGTTATAATCTTTTTTTTTTTTTGCCTTTCATAAAAATAAGGATTGGTGAGATTGTGAAAAATTGGAATAACCGTAAATAACTGGTGGTGATGTGAAATGGTTCAGTCACAGTTCATAATATTTTGGCAGTTCCTGAAATGTTAATGATAGAATTTGCCTACAAATCCTGGAAAATAACATGTTCTGGAAAAGATGTTCAGAAATAATCAACATTGGATTTGAATCTACCTGTCTCCCTCAACTTCCTTCCTGTGTTGTACATATCCATTTTCAAATAAAACTTCCTTTTCCCCAAAGCTCTGTAACCTCTTTGCTCTGCTACAAATAATGGGTCTCAGTCTTGTTTTGGCCACTTAGCAATTAAAGCATCAAATCCACCTCATATACAAATTTTTGCATGTGACATTTAAATACAAGCTAGAATGTAAGCTCTCTATTACTAAAATTTAGGAAATTTTTTGTTTTCAGATTATTTTTAAGCACCAAAGCCATAAGAGTCTGACAGGGAAATCATTAATAACTGATCACCACCATGGACTTACAAGTGTGTCTGGTTTCAGCACAGTCCTGATCAGCATCCTCCCTCCTTTGTCCATCTCCTTCACAGTAAATCCCTGAATATGGATGTATCCAAGGGCCATAAATCTGGACCTAGGATCATACTGATGGGCATCAGACAACAGGGAGCAGTGTAGGGAGGCCATTGATAAGGTGACATGCACCGTGCAGGCATGAGTTTCCTATCACTGTTGTGAATGGTTACGATAAACTTGGGGATCAAAAGAAAACACATTTTAATCTCTATTAACTCTGGTATTAAGTGTGAAATAAAATTCACATGGCAACAATCAAGGTATTGATTAGGATGTAGTTCCTCTATCTGGAGATTCTAAGAAAGGATCTGTTTCTTTCCTTTTTCAGCTTCTGGAGAAGCCTTTCTTGAATTCCTTCACTCATGGCCTCCCAATCATCTTGAAAACAAGTTGTATAACATCCTACTTCAGCAGTTATATTGTTTTGTTATTCTCCTGAAATCTAATATCCATCTTCTCCTCATATACAAGTATATAATATTAATATAGGGTGTTATTAACTCAGTGGGTTGGGGGAAATACACAAAGCATAAATATTGGATAAAATTGTTGGTGTTTTGATGATGCTCTTTCATGATTTTTCATAGTTGTTTTATAACAGTGTGGGTTGTTGGTGTGTGGGGTGATGTACGGGAGCCCTGTGAGATGATGTGCATGTTTGTTTTGTAAGTGTATACTTATACACTATACAATTATTGTCTATGTATGCTCATGTATGAATGATAAACTTTAATTAAAAAGTTGAAAATGAAACACATATTTTCATCTCTTATATTTCAGGTCTTAAGTTTGAAATAAGATTCACTGGGCCAAACTCAAGGTTTTGATAGGGAAGCATTCCCTCTATCTACAGATTCTGGGAGAGTATGTGTTCCTTTCTTTTTCAGCTTCTGGAGCAGCATTTCTTCAATTCCCTCATTCATGGACACTTTGTTCATCTTGAAAACCAGTTGTATGACATCCTAATTCAGTGGTTATATTTGTTTGTTATTATCCTGCAATCTAATATCCCTCTCTTCCTCATATAAGGATACTTGTCATTACACATAGGGCCTACTGCAAAATCCAAGACAGTCTGATCTCATAATCCCTAGCTTAATCACATCCACAATGTCCCTCATGCCATATAAGGCAACATCATAAGTCTCCTATTTAAGGATGTAGATGTCTTTTGGTCTACTTATCCAGCATAATTCATTGCCTCTGAAGACATTGGGGGCAGTTCTTTGGCTGCCCCCAAGCACTCAGTTTCCCATTCTCTTTTCTCTTGTACAGTATGTGTGTGTGAATATGTGTGTTTGCATGTGTTTGATGTTTAAATAATTTTTCATATGCACATACATGATCCATCTGTGCCTCTGAGGATGTATGTGTGTTGCATACTAATTTTTGTAGTTTGGAAGTATATAAATAAGAACTATGGAAATATCACCTTCTGAAGTAAAATGCCTCTGCTAGTCTGGTGCACAAAGACTGAAGATATATATCCTTGTGATCCCATGGGGAAAAATCTCCCTACTGAGCTTCCCCATGGCTTAGAAACAAGGTCCCTCTGACATGTAGATTAGAACCCATGCTTCCAGTGGAACCAGAGTGCAGAATGGGAAAGCTTGTGTTTCTCTTCTGTGTGAACTGGGTGTGTGCTCAGGGACAAGATCATCTCATGGACTTGAAAACTTTGGGATACTTATGTTTCTATTTTAATTAATTAATTAATTAATTAATTTCTTCTCCCTTGTTTTTGTGCTTGCTGTCTTCTCTCTATATGTTCTTCTGTGTCTGCTTGTCTTCTCTTTAGGTGGCACCGGAAAACATTCCTGGGCTCTTCCAGAGTGGGAGAGAGGTGCTCAAACTTTTGCACCACCTCAGCTCCCTGGTCTGCTGTATCTCTTATTGTCTCTCTTCCATGTGTCTTTTTGTTGCATCATCTTGCTGTGCCAGCTCTCCATGTAGGCAAGCACTCTGTGCAGACCAGCACTCCTGCATGAGCCAGCATTTTGCATGTGCCAAAATTATGCATGGGCCAGCTCTCTGCTTGGGCCAGCTCATCACACAGGTCAGCCTTTTATCTCAGGACACCCCAGGAATTAAACCCTGACCTCCTATGTGGTAGACAGGAACCCAATCACTTGAGCCACATCCACTTCCCTCTTACTTATCTTGATGTCATCAATGATCTGTAATCACCTTAGGGATTTGTGGTAAAGGAGCTGATTGACAAGGGTTCAAATCCCTTACTGTGTTTGACATTGTCCACAGCTCTGCTGTCTTAGAGCAGAAGGTGCCCACACCAGGTCAGGTGAAACCCTCAAAAATTCTTTTGCTCACTTGAAATATCAGTAGATTCTTCATCATATCTCATTTCCCTGCTGAGACTGAATCCATAAATCCCCAGAGTAGCATCTCAGTGGATGAAGGACATTGATGTCAGTTGTACAGCATACTCCATCCCTTTCTACCAGAGCAGAATATCCATTCTAGATACATGCTGAGAACCAGTTCCTGTTTCAGCTGAGCTCCTTGACTACATTGGAAACAGCTATGTATAACTGTGTAAGAATCACTGTGAAAGAAAAACAGTGGGTTCTCAGGCACAAATGTTTCCTTGCAGTTGGCACAAGTGGAGGCTGACCTGTAGGTGGAGCACAAGGTCCATGAATCACTAAGCCCACTTGCTGAACAGGTGCAAAGGGAGCTTGAGTAAGATTTTCTTGAATTAGTCTGGTGTTTACTCTTCTTAGAGGAAAGAGAAAACATCTTTCCAAGAGACTGCCCGTTTCTAATATGTACAAATATATATGCAGATCCTAATCTAAGTATGTGAGATAGTTCGTGTGTTATTTTGTGCTTATGTGTACATCATGCATGCTACTGTATATACATTTATATGTGTAAATATGTGGGTAGATATGTGTGTTGTTCTGCAGGTTCTAGTGATTGTGTCTGTGTGTGCATGTGTGTTTATTACTATGAGCAAATGTGTGTTAATCTGGGTGTGTTAGTGTATGTGAATCTTACCATATTAGGTTTTACTGTGTGTGTCTGAGTGTGTGTTAGTGTGTGATTGTGTTAGTGTTTATGGTAGTGAGCATATGTCATTTAATGGGAATTATAGTGTTGGTTTATATGTGTGTTTATCTGTGTGTTATTGATATATGTGTAAGTGTGGTTGTGTTTTTGTGTCATCTATCACATTTGGAATCACATGACTTTATTAAAAGAGCAAGACCTTTTGTATCTTCATAATAGTTCCTAACTTTCCAACAAAATCTCAGACACTGCAAAAGAATACCTGGAAACTATATTCTAAATTAATGCCATCTTTCAAATGGAGTTTGAACTTTTTACTAGAATATCTCATTTTACAAGTCTGGGAGAGGGTGAGGAGAAATAGGAACACTAATTCATTGCTGGTAGCAGTGTAAAATGTTTCAGCTGCTGTGAAATACATTTGGGCAATTTCTCAGAAAACTAAGTATAGAATAACTATATGGCCTGGCAATCCCTTTGGTAGGTATATACCAAAAATACTTGAATGAAGGGAGTGAACTTGATATTTGTACCCTGATGTTCATAGAACCATCATTCATACTTGCCAAAAGATAGAAGCAACAGAAGTGTCCATCAACTGATGAATGGATAGGTAAAATATGGTATGTACATATGATGGAATATTATTCAGCCTTACAAAGGAATAAAGTCCTGATTCATTTGACAACATGGATGCACCTTGAAGAAATTATGCTGTGAAATAAGCCAGTCACAAAAGGAGAAATTTTGTTTGAGCTCACTGATAGGAAATCATTAATATAAGAAAACTCAAAGTTTTAAAATCTAGATTATATGTTCCCAGGAACTAGGTTGCATGTAGGGAATGTGAAGTTAACCCCTAATTTGCACAGAATTGCTAGTTAAGTTTATTGTAAAAATTTGGAAATAGATGGTGCTGATGGTAGCATTTATTGTGAGTGTAATTAACAGCACTGAATCATAAGTGAATGTGGTTAAAATAGGAAATTTCATATTTATTTTACTAAAATAAAAATTAAAAGATAAAACATAGGACTGCATAAGACACTGAAACTACTGTAAACAATGGAGTATAGTTAATAGTGCAAGTGTAAAATACTATTTTATGAATTAAACAAATATAAAACACTAAGGCAAACTATTAATAATAAGGTTGATATAGGAAAAATCACTTAATGTAAACTACAGCACAATTTTGATATTCTTTCATCAGTTGTAACAAATGAATCATACTAATGCAAAGTGTCAACAATATGGGGACAAAAGAGAACACAGTAGGTTTTTTTTCTGTAAACCTACTTCTCATTTTAAATAAGTGTCAGTTTCCTTTCCTCATTTTAATGAAATACTTACAATATTTTATCCTCTCACCTATAATTGCAATAAAATCTAATTGAGAAATGACTTTTGCCTGGCATTTGCTCTATTTTACCTGCAAAAATAATTATTATTATAAGTAAAACTCTGTAAGTCATAGAGGAGTCTTTGAGAAACTACACCTGGATCGATGACTACAAGGGTAGAATTGGTAATTATATTGGCATTTCTCCCTCAAGATTTAAATATAACTTTTCAACAAATTGTACAGGAAAACCTTTTTTACACTAAAGATAATAGTACAAGCATCATTATGAATCTATATGTAATATTACAATAGATTAAATTCTTAATTTTCACATCGCATTTGTAATTGCCAAATCATCATTTTAATATAGAACTTTGCGGTTCCTATTAACATACTTGTGCTTAAGCAGGGGAAGATTTTAAAAATCAGACCATTAATAAGGAGGAAGGCTTGTGGAGGAACATCTAGGATACAGTTCAAATGTATATGATGTGTATGAATATCATTTGACACATGTGGGAGCCCATGAGCATTTCCCTCCATGATCCTTCATTTGTCTTTTATTTACTAAAGAGAGAAGACAAACTATGCTTAAAACATTAGTTAAACCTCATGTTTATTTTGCATTCAGTGTGCCAATGGTGTTTGAGGTACTGTTAAAGCCCACATTTTTTATAATATTGCCATGACAAAACTATATGTTACAGGATTATCACTTAAATATTGTGAACTTACCTTGTGCCTTAAGAACTAAATATAGTTTTCACTTTACAGTAATATTGAAAGTTTTCAGAATTTTTTGGTTACTTTTCATTATTTTGTTTGGTTATTTTTTGTGATTATGGATCAAATATATTTCCTTGGGCATAATTTTATTTTTACATGCAGATTTGAGAGACGTGTATTGTGTAGCTCTGTGCATATACATGTTCATGTGTGTTTGCATGTAGCTGTGCATGTGTGGACACCATAGGTAGACCAGATTACTTGGATAATGACACTTTGTTATTTATCATCCCTTCAACTTTGGAAAATGGCAACTCATTTCCTTTTTGAAACTCTTCATGTCCCACTCGATATTGTGTCTGGTGGGGATATTAAACAAAGTGTTTGCTGCAAATAAAAGTGTATAACATATTTAGGTCAATATTATTCTTTCAAAGATTCTGAAATAGTAATTGAGACAAGAAGTTGTGAAAGCCGGTTGGAGCTGAGTCTTACTGAGAGCAGTGCTGCGAGAGTTTAGGAATGTTGCCTCTGACTCAGGTGCATGGTCAATAAACTCATTACCATATTTAATAATGTTTTCCATACTGCTAGCAACCAAAGCCATCAGAAATAGGGCCAGAGTATCAACCATATTTCTTAAAATTATTGCAGAACTATGGTCCACAATACTATCTGATGGAAGCAGTTCAACATGATTAACCTCCATAATGCCACAGAACACAAAAGGTTTGTCATAAAGGAACATGAACAACCCCAAAGACCACCTCTGGGAAAGGTGCAAAGTGTGTCTGTAAGAGAACTCTCTGTCAGCCAGTTGTTCCCCTGAGAATCTTCCATGCCAGCTGCCCAGCACCTATATTAAGTCATGGGATGAGATGAAGAAAGACAGACATGCTTCCATCTGTTTCTCAGAAGGGCAGAGTTGACACAATGACAAGCAATGACATTTTCAGGAGAAAATGGCATGCAGACTAGATTGACAACAGTTTTTTGAAACAGCAAAGGATAATGATCTATGGATAGACCCTATCCCACTTTAACAGTTCACTCTCCCTCACTCCTTATCAAAGAAAGGGTAGAGTTGAACATACTAGAATATCATCATGGTCTGTACATAAGTACACACCTCTCTGCCTCTGAAAGCAGGAGTACAACTTGTATGTCTTGTTCTCTAGCCACACTCCTCTACTATAGGCATAACAAGGTTGAAGGTATCTGGGAAGAACACACAATTATAAGACTCTTTAAAATTTGATGGAGATTCAATCAAAGGCCATGACTGCTGATGGTAAGCAGATCACTTTGGAATGTAGGAAACACCCTGGAATGTAGGAGATAAGAGCCTAATCTCAAGATAATGAGATAGGATCTTATAGTAGCTGCTTGGGGAAACATCCTGAGCTTCTATTGAGTATTTTGTATGTTAGATAGGATTTACAACATCTGCTACATGCAGGAATGTAAACCCTTCAAGTTTTGCTGGTTTTAGTAAAATGTAAACTGCTATGTATTTTGATTAGTCAAGACCAAATAAAAGCCACACTCTATACACTCTATGGTGTGGCTGGGCTCTTCTCATTTTGGATGGAGAGACTCCTGATCTCAGTTTTTTCTTCTCTTTGTTTCTTTCTTTCTCATCCGCGGCACCGTTTTCACGGACCCAGTTCCTGACCGGCAAAATATGGCGCCTAACGTGGGGCTCTGAAAATGAAACTTTTCTTTCAGTCAGTGCACAAACCAAGGAGCTCCTGAGAGCAGTTTTAAAGAAAAAGAAAACAGAAAAGTTAAGCTTCATCCTTGGAATCATCAGGGAAATGGGTAATCAGCAGTCGAACTTTGAAGAGTTCTCTAGAGTGTTAAAAATTTTATTAAAATGCACCTGTGTAACTATTAAATCCTCCGCTTTTGAGGAACTTTTTCTCTTGCACATAAACATTGTTATTTGTTTCAGTGGCAAGGGCAGGATATTTTAAACCTGGAACAATGGAAGTTAGTGATGACAGCTTTAAAAAGGGCTTATCAAAATGGAGAAATAATTCCCCTCATGTATGGTCTTTGTGTAGTCTTATTTTTCTTGCTCTTGAAACTTTACAATCAGATGAAAATGAAGATATTAAACAGGATACTGCTATTGCTGGACCAATAGCAGAACAAGCTAATGATTTTAATGAAAATATATATGAAAAAATTAATGAACAGGCAAAAACAGATAAACTCATGTCTAATAAAAGGGAAGGAATGAAAAAGGGAGTTTATGAAACTTTTCCAGCAGTCGCTATGACGTCTGCTCCAAATTATGATTTGTTGTCTTTTGAACCAGCATCTGCACTGCCTAAGGTATCTACTGATGCATTTATTACAACATTTGATGATTATCCAAAAGTTTCTGTTTTTGTCCCAGCACCATCCTCTTCAATTATGAAAAGTATAGCACAGGGAAGTATAGAATGAGATTCAGATGCTATGCAACTTTTTTCTATTTTTCTGGCAAGAATCTTCAGGGCAATCCTGAGAATTTGCATGTTCTGAAATGGTTCTGAAATGGATGTGGTGTCCACCCTTGGAGATCAGGACATGATGGCCCAAAACTAAGGGTTCAATGACCCTCCACCATAGATGTGGTTCCTTACTGTCTCCTGCAATCTGAGCTCATAGGGGTCAGGATTATATAAGGGGAATGCAAATCTTCCCCAGCTCCACCTTCTCTTGGGTTGATGTTGAAAAGCTGAACACTGGGCTTGTATCCATGACTCCTGGAATCCACCATGGACAGGATTTGATCCATTCTCCTGCTGCTGACTGTCCCTTCATGTGAGTGTGCTGTACAGGGAATCCCACAGGGTTGAAAGGACTCTCATTCTCATGCTGAAACACCTTCACCTTCACCTTCGGCTTCCTCCACAGGGACATTTTCCCAGGTCACACTGAAGGAGTCTGGCCCTGGTATGGTGAAACCCACCCAGATCCTTATGGTGACCTGCACCTTCTCTGGGTTCTCACTCAGCACTTCTGGAATGGGTGTTGCCTGGATCTGCCAGCCCCGAGGGAAAGCACTAGAGTGGCTTGCAACTATATGATGGGATGATGACAAGTTTTATGCTTCATCTCTGAGGAGCCATCTCACAATCTCCAAGGACACCCTCAGAAACCAGGTGTTCCCAAAATGACCAACATGGACCCTGTAGACACAGCCACATATTATTGTGCTCAGAGTGCACAGAGGCACAACCCTGGGGTCCTTCTGTACAAGAACCAGGACTGGTTTTCAACCATGCCCATGCTGCTGCAGAAAAGGAGAGTTCAGTGTACATGGCATTTCCTGTTATTCTCTAGGGTTTCCTGTTCCCATCCAGCAGCTTCCAGGCCTAGGCTTCCTTTCTCTTCCCTACAGAGAAAACTCATTCCCCTTGTAAGTTCTTACAGGCAAGATACCATGTTCTCTTTTATAAAGATTCAATCTGACAGGGTCAAATTACATCAGTAAGATGGATTATCTATACAGTGCAGCCTGTTAACTCATATCTCTCCAAGTGCATAATGCAAACAAGCACAGTATATGTTTTTATTAAGTTGTTGAATGCAAAGATGGAGAAGCATCAATATATAAGAAAGCATGAATAACTGCAGAGATACAAATATTAACTTCTTATGAATTGAAGAAAGAGAAACATATGCCAAAATTTGTGAAAATATATATAAGATATATGAAATGATACAACAAATGAATTGTCTTCCAATCATGGTGCAAAAATGAAGTTTTAGGTCTTTCACATGGGAGCTGTGAGTTTTAAATTTCAGTTCCAGGGGACAAATATTTTCCCTGAGTATCCATGAGTATAATGATAAGAAGCCTGACACCTGAGAAAGTATACATCTAATTTTTACACCAAGGAACAAATCTTATTAAATCAGATGAGCAATGTGGTACCATTTCACAAGAAACTTTAATTTCAGGTTTGTTCAGAAGAAAACACAATTCTTTTAACTTTTAATAAATTCTTCCCATGAAAAAGAATGATCACAGTATAAAGTAAAGGCACAAAAGATCCAGTGTGATTCACAGTTATCAAAAGATGGAAACAACCCAGGTGTCCATCAAATGATGAATGGTAAACAAACTGAGGCATATACATATGATGGAATATTATTCACTTGTAAGAAGAAATGACATCATGAGGCATATGACAACATGGATGAACCTGACATGATGTTCAGTGAAGCAAGTCATACACAAAAGGATAAATATTATATGATTTTGCTATTATGAACCAAATATATTAAACAAAGTCGTGGGGTTAATAACTACAATAGAAGTAACCAGAAAAAAGAATCAGTTAGGAAATGGAATGCTGCAGTTTAATCCATGCAGAATCTCTGTAAATGTTGTTCATAATTCTTTTAAATGAAGAGAAATGGTGAAAGCACATCACAATGTTTGTAATTAGATGCGCTAATACATGGGTATGATTGTGATTGAAAATGAAAGTCTAAGTACCTGTATATCACTAGGAGAAAAGCTAAAACAAATGTACCATGGGACCATATACATAGTGAACCCTCATGTGAAGAATTAGTATGGGTAATATTGCATATATGGCTGTTTCTCTTTGAAACAGAACAAATGCATGTTCATGTTACAAGATGTTAATATGAGAGTGTTATTTGGATAAAAATATGACCAAAGCAAACTATTGACAGTAATGTATAGGGATTTATTAATAATTTTCCATCACTGGCAAAAGAAGTGAGCATGCTAAGAGAGAGAAATTAGACACAAGGTACTACATATTGTTTGATTCCATCTATTCAAAATATAATTACAAATAAATTAGAGAAACATAAATAGAATAGCCGTTATATATGTCAGGGGAAGGTTAGAGAGATTGAGAGGAGACAAACAAGGGGTAGAGCTTTCTGTTTGCTTTTACAATTTGGAAGAATTGTACACTTTATCAAAATGTATCAAAAATAGTATCAATAAAACTGATTTGTTTAAAAAAATCCAATGAAGGACAAAGTTTGGTAGTCATCTCCTAACCCACAGCCTCCGTAAATACCAAGGTTCTGGAGATGAAGCGCCATCTCCTTTGCCATCTGGCTCCAGGTCTGCTTAAAAGGGAATTTTCCACTCGAGGACTGTTTATGGTGAACGGTAAGCTTCAGGCCCGTGTCATATGTTGGGAAGAACCTGAACACTCATCTGAGGGCCACATGCCAGCCCCGCAGCCCCAGCTCTGTCCTAGGCACAGCTGTCCCTGATATCCTAGGTGAGGAGGGAGAGTGCAGGAAAAGCAATCAGCAGGGACTGCATGTGGCATGCCACAACCACTAGGCCACCTCCACCTTGGGCACATCAAGCCCAGCAGACAAGAGCAGCAGGGTCACAGGGCATGGGGCCAGGGCACAGGGGTGATGGAAGTCGCCCTGGGGACGCTGGCCAGGGCTGGACCTGGCAAACACAGCGCAGGGTGGGTGTTAGCACTGAGCCGAGGGGATTTCTCGTCGCTGTCGCCTGGAGGCTCTGGTCCACTGAGAGGACTCCACCTTCCCTTGTCCCTGAGGTGCTGTCCTCTAGGCCCAGGGCTAACTAAGTGGCTAATGTCCTTTTCCTCCTGCCATCAAGTAAACATATATAGAAGCACCAAAGACAGCATGTTACCAGGGAATGTGAGATTTCTTTAAAGGTTGACAGCCCCTGTCGTGTCTTACAACAACGTCCTCTGCTTGGTTTGCAAGAGAAGAAAAACCCACGGGCCTGCAGAGCACTCTGTGCGAGGCCCCCGGACACCGAGGGCTCCCCTGGGGTCTTGGCAGATTGGGGGGAACCCCTGCTCCTCCACCCGCAGCCCAGGTGATGCTTCCAAGGAGACAAACGCGGACGGGCCCTAGCCCAAGGTGTGCGAACAGCGCTCCTGGTGGACGCCCACCGAACCGGGCCCACGCGCGACTTTCCCGCAAGGCCTCCTGTGGAGCCAGGGAGACACCCTGACCCAGGCGGGCTGCGGCGGGGCCCAGGTCCTCCCTCTCCTGGGGCGTTAACGGCAGGCACGAGCGCGGAGGCCAGGGCGCCTCCCTCGGGGGTCCTACATCGCCGGCGCGCAGCCTTCCAGCCCCGGGCCCGCCATCCACCGCGCTCCACGGACGCCGGACGCCCGCGGCCCCGATCAGGCGGAGGCGAGAGCCCCATCCCCGAGGTCCCGCATGGGAAGGCGGCGGCCGCCACAGCGCCATCTGTCTTGACCCGCTGCAGTGACCCCCAGCTGTGGCACCACACACGCACACGCGAGGCCCCCGGCCCGCCCCGCAGCTACCCGCCGCCCGCAGCCCGGTCCAGATCCAGATCATCGTTCCGCAGCGGCTACTCTGAACGCCCGACGCGCTGCCTGTTTGCTTTCTATTCTTACTTTTCAGAGTAATGTAAAGACTCTAATATTGACGGAATTCATGAATGCACAACTATGTGATTAAACCAATTACCAACTTTGTCTATCTTCTTTAAATTGCCTAGGCTAACTTTGTCCTTTTTCTCTCTTCTGGACACATCTGTCTGTGAACATTGACAACAGGAACTTTTCACTAGTACTGCATTAAAATTACTGTTATTTTGTGGGAAATGTCCTGTTACACTATTTGGTCTCCTAATCCATGAACCTCTAAGAAAAAAACAAAGGTCACCTCTTAATGATTATACAAGGAAAAAAAGAATCAGGACAACATTCTCATGAACCTGGATGCAAATTTTCTATAACCATATGTCAAATGCATAATATATAATGGCCTAGTCAAATGGGCTTTATTTCAAGAATGAAAGTTTAGCATATTATTAAATAAGAAATTAGTGTAATTTAGCACATTAATAGAACTAGGAAGATGAAATGTATGACCAGCTCAGTAGATGCAGAAAAAATTAACCTGATTAATTTGAGAATATTTTCATGCTTTCTCTTAATTAAACAATTTTGGAGATTATGTTCCTATATCTGTTAAAATATGTAAAATATTATAGCTATCATCATTTTAATGTTGCATGCTAATGTTAAAACAAAGATTTCCCCTAATGTCAAGATTTTTCTGGAAATAGACATAAAGCTTGGAAAGGAAAAAGTGAAACTGTCCTTATTTACTAAATAACATGATTATGCTTATAAAAATTCTAAAGGAATCTACAAAAAATTACTTTAATAAGTAAACTTGGGAAAGTCACTTGAGTGAAACTAATATATGTATATCAATTGTCTTCACTTGCTTGGGACTCTTGACTACAACAGAAATGAGAACTCCACAAAAGCCGAATCAAAGAAAAAGAATAAAGAACTTCTTGTCATGTATTTATTGGCCATTTGTATAACATCTTTGGGGGAAATGTCCATTCAAGACTTTGCCCATATTTTTAAACTTTTTATTGCTGTAACAGTATACATCTCAAAGTTAATACTACAGAATTGTATACTATGAGCAATTTTAATTGGAATATTGGCATTTCATTTTTGAGTTGTAGTGGTTATTTATATATTCTGGATATTAACAACTCTGTGATGAAAATGAGATGACATCTTGATGAAGTCTTGTGAAAACTGAGCAAAGGACATCTAATGCATTCCTAGATTTCTGATCAAAGGAAACTGAAATAATAAATGGGTATTGTTTTAAGATTCACATTTTGTGGGAATTTGCATGCAGCAAATTGCACACAAGAACACACACACATATATATTGTGTCCAATTACATTTTAAGGATAATTATACTATATAAATGCTTCAAAATACCTTCATTATACCATGGCACACATTTGAACAATTCCCTCATATCATGCAATTCCTGGATTTATGTAACACATCTAAGCCTCAAGATCTTATTTTGCTCAGCCTTAGCTGGAGTGGAGTTAAAGTGATTTCACATTGAACTTGTCCAATGCTCCATGGAAACCAAGGTCAGCGGCATCCAACTGAGAGCTTCATCCTCCTAGACATGAATCAGTACAAACAGGAGGACCACCAGATGTTGCCTTGGCTCACTATTTCCTCTAAAAAAAGCAAGAAGAGGCATAAGGCTGGCAGCAGGGAAGCATAAAGGATGGCTTCCACCGTGACCATGTCCACCCATGTAAGGTCTCTGTGAATAGAGATAAAGATACTTGAGTTTGGCCACAAACTCCATCCCAGCAGCAAGCTTGAGGAGACAGATTTTGGTTGCTAACTTCACTACAGAGAGCCCCTTCTTGTCCCCATCAGGCCCTCACCAGGACACTCAGCAGAGATCTCTGGTCTGCCCTTGGATGTTCTCATAGTTATAGTAGGTGCCCCTATTCAGAGCAGAAGAAGAGTTTATACTGTCTAGGATGAAATTTTCCAGGAAGCCTGAGAACCTGAAGCAGAAACTTCAGGAGGCGCAGAGAGTAGGACTGGAGGGAGAGGAGGATCCAATGTCCATGAGATGTGCAGAATGGTTGGGAGGAAGCTGGTTGCTTCCCCGGCTCCTAGACTTCCAGGAAGCACCTCCCTGATAATCCAATCAGCTCCCTTGAATAGTTGACCCTCCAAATAATGGACTTGCCATGGGAATTGAGTGGGAGCTCACAGGGTCAGACACAGCTGGACATCCATCCTGTCCTCTGGTTGCTTTCTGTGTGGGGACAAAGGAAAGAGGTTGTGATTCCGCATTCATGGGGCAGCTGTCATTGGCTCTGAAACACTGATGTCCTGAGCCTATATATCCCACTACCTTAAAGGAGCAGATGGGAGGAGGAGAATATCCTGGCTGTCATCTGGGTGATGTGGGTGCTATAAGGAAAGAAATCCAAATGATATTTAGAGTTCTTCAGGAGGAGGTGGGAAGAGAAAGATCTAAACTCTTTCTATTATTGAAATGCTTCTCCTTGCACTCAACATCAAAGGAATTTTCACTGTTGCTGCAGAGAGCTCTGGATGCAGAGACTGCAGGGCCAGGAAACACCTCAGATGCAGGGAGGGAGCTAATGTGTCCTATGGGGGACAGGACATGCAAATGGAGCTCCCCTCTGGTCCTGAAAACCAGCCCAAGCCTGGTCCCTGCAACTCTGAGAGAGGAGCCCCCACCCTGGTTGTCTGTGCTCTTCCTTTCTGTGCAGAGAACAGAGGAAGAGGAAGCACCATGAAGTGTGTGCTGAGATGAGCCTTGTTCTTTTATCAATTTTCCATGGTAATATTATGGAGAAACTGGAGATGCTGCTGTCATGTGAATGAGTGTGTGTGTGTGTCCCTGTATATCTGTATTTCTGGCTGTGAATTGCATTTTATTTTGACTGATTGCAGGTTTACAGTGTGAGCTGTAGTAGGTGGTGTCTGGAGTAGACATGGCACAGCCAGGTGGTCTCTGACACTCTTTTGTGCACCCTCTGCACTCACCTTCAGTAATGACTGAATTAACTGGGTTTGCCAGGCCCCAGGGAAGGGATTGGAGGAGATGTCACCTATTAGAGGTAGTGGTGAAGAGCTGATTCACTACATAGACTCTGTTAATGGTCAATTTGACACCTCCAGGGGCTATACCAAGAACCAGCTCTATGTGAAAATGACAAACCTGATGACTGAGGACATGGCCGTATATTACTGTGCCAGAGACACAGTGAAGAGAAGGCAGTGTGAGTACAGAGAAACACCTCCTCATGCAGGCAGGGGCTGGGCTGCTGGGGGACACTTAGGATCTGCATGGCCCACGGCCCTTCCCCAGGGGCAGGAGCAGGGGGAGGTTAAGGCTGGTTTCTTCTTAGGGTCTTGGGCTTCCTCTACCTCTTTCAGATTCCTCCGGAAAGCTATCTATATTTAGGATTCTGTGCACTCCACTGAAGTCTCTGAATTAGAAAAGTTTCATTGCAAAAGGAGGAAACATATTTGCCTGCACACAAAGAAGAGTGTCCCTTATAGAGATAGAAATTACTCTACCAGTGGTCAGCAGGGTCAAATTTTGAGGAACCACATGAATGTCAGTGAGTGTTTTAAAATCAAACACAAGGAGAGGATGTCAATGGGGGATCCCAAGTGAGGACTTGATTTGGGATTCATGTTAGGACCAAGAGCAAGTTTATGCCATGGTCAATAGCCATAAATCCTAATGGGTTCCAATTTTTATTTTGTTCTCTTCTTCATGTAAAAGTGTGCATCTCAGACTCAGCAATAGCCTGTCTGTCCATTTCTCTCCTAACTGTTTTCTTTCTTCTAGCTCAGGGAAGTCATCAGGATGTCCTGGTGTCATAATTACCTGTAAAAGAAGTTCCCTGTCTCCTAGGAAGGGCCCTGCCCAAGTACAGTCCCAAACTTAATGGGAGTAGCTCTTGGTCACCTGTCTTATGCACAGAAAAGGTGATGTTCTCAGTGAATAGCAAATGGGCTGATGCTCCAGTATGTGCTGTAGGTGAAAAAAATGGCAGGCATATTCTCAGGGTCAGCACATTATATACTTCTTTTTATACAAGAAATATGGTTATACTTGATGCTCTTCAGTTACATACAGGAGAAGACATGGGTCTGAAAACAACTGTTATTATCTGTGGCAGTATTAATTTGGTGAATCCCAAAGAGAAAGATTATGTTTTTTAATTAATCTGCCATGTAGGTATGAGACCTTTTTAACTGGACTACATCCATGATGCATGACTCAGGGACTGCCCTCTTCCTGAAACTCATATAAATGGAGACACACAGAGAGAGAAACAGGAAATGAGAATGCTACCATCTTCTTTTAGCCATTAGAAAGATCTTTATTGTAAAATTTTAAAATAAATAGAAAATAGAAAGAAATTACAAATTTTAAAAGCAGGTGCAAGGCCACGTTAGATTTAATATAATCAATTATAGGAGATAGGATAGCAACAAAGATTAATAAATATAAGTAATAATTTTAATATAAAAATTTAACCATAACACAGTGCAAAGTTTATATGACAGCTCTAAATATTGGACATAATAATCTCTAAGAATGAAATAAGTGATTGGTATAGTTATTTAATTTCAATTTAGGCCATAATTCTTTCTGGATAATCACATTCCTATTTGGGAATTCTTCACATCTTATTGGAATGAATTACAGCAGATGACCATCTGCCAACTCATAATTTTATGAGGCAGAAAAACTCAGAATCTTTTTCAACAGTAGTCATGCTAAATCATTATTGATCCAGTTAGATTATTTTAATTAATGAGTACAGATAAGAAAGGGTTAAAAAATGAGGTATCAAAAAATATCTCTTCTCCAGTCATCCTCAATTAAAGGCAAGTGTTTATTTAGTATGAAGAATACTCATCACAGGAAACATTTGCTAGTTGCATTGAGTAATTATTGTTCATATACTATAATATTGGTTATATTGCATTTATCTGGCCTACTCCAGCTCTTTTTTATTACTATATGCATGGAATACCTTTTTCCATGCTTTCATTTTTAACCTGGTTGTGTCTTATGTCTGAGGTGGGTCTCTTGTAGACAACATATAGACAGTTCATATTTTTTTATCCATTCTTTCAGCCTATGTCTTTTGATTGGAGAGTTCAATCCATTAACATTCAGTGTTATTACTGTAAAGACATTACTTATTTCTTCCATTTTGTCCTTCCATTCTCTGTTGCCTTACAGTTCTATTGTCTGTCTTCTTATCCTTTAGTTTACCCTTCCTAATAATCTTCATTTCTAAACTCTTCTCCTAATCTCTAACCCTTGTTTTTCCCTTTCAGGCTGCAACACTCCCTTTAGTATCTCTTGTAAATCTGAACTTTTGGTAACATATTCTATCCATGTTTGTTTGTCTGTGATTCTGTTCCATTTTTTCCATCTCTACCTTTCTGTTCTCTTGTCTTTTCCAATTCAGATATCTGCTTTCAAAGTCACTAATTCTGTCTTCAAACAATTCAAATCTGCTCTTATGTGCCTCTAAAGTATTTTTTTAATTTATTGAATTATATCACTCATACATGAACATACATAAGCAATAAGTGTATAGCAATAGTGAGTTTACAAACAAACATACATAACATCATACAGGGCTCTCATGCCTCACACTGCCAACAAAACCTTGCATTGCTGTGAAACATTTTTTACTAATGATTAAAGAGCATCTTCAAAATATTACTACTAACCAAAGTATTTTTCCCCAATCCACTCTATTTATATTATTATTTTTTTATAATTTATACATGAACATACATAAACAATAAGTGTGTAGTAAACGTTGTGAACTTACAAAGCAAACATTCATAATTTCAGACAGGTGTCACATACATCAAACCTCCACGATCATCTTACATTGTTATGAGACATTTTTTTACAAATTATAAAAGAATATTGTCAAAATCTTACTAGTATAGTCCTTATCTTACATTTGGTGTATTTTCCACCCAAGATACCCTATTATTATTTTTAAAATATACTTTTATGACAGGAGTTGTAAACTTAACAAAACAATCACGCACATGTGTAGAATTCCCAGGGAACACCCAGATATCAACATACCATAGCATGGTGGAACATTTGTTGCAGATTATGAGATAATATCATCCAATTATTACCAGGTCCATAGCATACATTTGGCATATATTTTCCATAATCTCCCATTATCAACACAGTACATCTTTGGCATAGACGCATGAATATAACATTATTACTGTTAGCCACAGTCCATATGTTATTCCTCTTGTATTTTTCACATGCTTCTCCACATTCCCACCATCCTAGAATAGTGTTGTACATCTACCTTAGGTCACAAAGGACACTCGTGCATCTGTACCGTCAACCACTATTTTCATCCACCTCTGGGTTTACTGTGCTATTCAGTCGCTAGATTATTCTCTAGCTTTCTGTCAATTGGCATCTACATCCCTAGACTACCATTTTCAGGCACATACCCATTTGTAAACCAGCTGTTAGACACTATAATGTCTTACCATCAACTCTGTACATTTCCACACTTTTACATTACAGCTAATTAAAACTTCTACATACATTAAATATAGTAGTCTATCTCAGTTCTCTTCTTATTTCCTTTAAGAATCCACCACCTAGCACCAGGTTTGAAGATATTTTCCTACATTTTTTTCTAGAAGCTTTATGGTTCTTGCTCTTTCTTTTGCTATGGATATCCAGTTTTCTCAGCACCATTTGTTGGATAAATTGTTCTGCCTGAGCTGGGTGGGTTTGACAGGCTAGTCAATCACCTGACCATTGATGTAAGGGTCTGCTTATGAACCATCAATTTTGTCCCATTGGTCTACGTGTCTGTCTTTATGCCAGTACCATGCAGTTTTTAACACTGTAGCCTGGTAATATGACTTAAAGTCTGGAAATGAGAGTCCTCCAACTTTGCTTTTCCTTTTTAAGATATTTCTGGCTATTCAGGATCCCTTGCCTTCCCAAATAAATTTGATAATCATGTTTTCTATTTATTTTTAAAATGCTGGTGGAATTTTTATTGGGATTGCATTGAATCCCTATATCAACTTGAATAGAATTGGCATCTTAATGATATTTAGTCTTGCAATCCATGAGCTTGAAATGTTCTTCCAATTATTTAGGTCTTTTTTTATTTAACAATGAGCTGTAGTTTTCTCAATACAAGTGCTTTACATCATTGGTTAAGTTTATTCCTGAATATTTGTATTTTATCTGTTAATTTTATTTTCACCATGCTTTTGACACTTTTAGTTACTTTTATTGTTATAATCTTCATTTATAGACTCTCTTCCAGGGCCCTCTCTCCTGTGTTTTCTTATCAGGCTGTAGAACACCCTCTAGCACTTCCTGCAAAGCATGTCTCCTGGCTACAAACTCTCTCAGTTTCTGTTTATCTGTGAATACTCTAAACTCACCCTCATTTTTGAAAGACAATCTTGCCAAATATAAGATTCTTCCCTGGAAGTTTTTCTCTTGCAGTATCTTAAATATCTCATACCACTGTTTCTTGCCTCCATGGTTTCTGGTGAGAAATCAGCACTTAATCTTATACGGTATCTCTTACATGTTATGTGTGGCTTTTCTCTTGCCTTGCTGCTCTCAGAATTCTCTCTTTGTCTTTGGCATTTGACATTCTGATTAGTATGTTTCTCAGAGTTGGTCTATCCAAATTTTTTCAGATGAGAGTACATCATGCTTCTTGGGCATAGATATCTATGTCCTTCTATAGAGTTGGGAAATTTTCACCATTATACTTTCAAATATACATTCTGCCCTTTTGTCTCTTTTCTTCTTCTTCTGGGACACCCATGGCATGCATGTTTGCATGTCTCTTGCTGTTGTTTATTTCCCTGAGAACTTGTACAAGTTTCTCCAAACTTTTCTTCCTCTATTCTTTTGTATGTTCACTTTCAGAGGCCATTTCGTCAAGCTCACCAATCCTTCCTCATATCTGCTATTATATGGATCCATTGTATTTTTAATTTCATTTATTGCACCTTTCATTCCTATAAGATCTGCTATTTTTCTATGTATGCTTTCAATTTCTTCTTTGTCCTCATTCAATACCTTCTTAATATCCTTAATTTCTTTAGACATCTCATTGAATTTATTAAGGAGATTTCTTCTAACATCTATGGTTGCTCTAGGAGTTGTCTCAACTGCTGTATGTCATCTGGAGGCTTATCTTCTTCCTTTAACTGGGCTATAGTTCCTGTTTCTTAGTGTGGATTGTAATTATTTGTTGGTGTCTTGGCATCTGGCTTACTAGAGTATTTATTCTGGATGCAGTTTTTCTGTTTAGTTTTGGGCTTCTTGCCCTTTCTCCCTTCCTGGTTGTGTAGTAGGAGCCAAGGATGTAGTTGGTGCTATAAGGTATGGAGGCTCAAGCTTCCCTCATTGCCCCAAGTACCAATGAAGCTTCTCTCAACTTTCACCTTTGCCAGTGGTAGGGGCAGAGTCACAGCTGTGTGTCCAACTTTTGCAGGCCTAGACTGTAGTTGCTCAGAGAGATTGATGAAGCTTCATGCCCCTTTCTCCCCTGTCTGGGGCAGTGATGAAGCTACTGGTATGAGCAGCAATCAAGGCAGTGCAGGCCCAAGATGACCACAGTTGCCCCAGTAGACTTCCAATTATTTAGTCTGTGCCAGCTAAATGTATCTGCAGTTACCTGGACAGGCTGGTACAGGGCCTGCCAGCTGCCTCCCTGATAGAGGTGGGGCTGAAGTTTAGGCTACGGCTGCAGGCCAATCTGGGTGAAAGAAACCTGTCTCTGCTGTCACTGTAATTTTCAGTCAATCTGGCTTCCCCCATGCTGGGGGTGGAGTCAAAATGGTGGCTACCAGCCTCTTTTGACTTGGACAGGTTCAAATTTTAGTTGTTCCTAAGGTTATAGTTTACCCAGCTGAATCCACCAATCAGTGGCTGAAACCAGTAGCCATCCATCTCTTCCTCACTTATTTTTGGGAAATGGAGCTTCCTGCCCCAGAAAAGCTCCTGGTTTAGCTTGTGCTACCAATGTAGGATGATCACCAGCCCCTGTGGCATGGCTGGTAGTTTCCCAGTTAGGCTGGTGCAGCTCTGCCCAGCTTCTTCCCTGCTTGATGTGCGCCTGGGGCTTAGGCGAGAGTGGCAATCTGATCTAGATGGAAAGAAGTCAATCCCTACCAGCATTGTGATTTTCAGTCAGTCCCACTTCCCCTCATGTCAGGCATGGAGTTAAGTGGCTACTGGCCTCTTTATGACTTGGTCAATTTCAAACTTTATCTGTTCTTGAGATTATACTTTAGCCCACCAAGTTTACTAATCAGTAGCTGAAGTTTGTGTCCAACCGTGTCTTCCTCTCCTGTTTCTGGGAAGTGGAGCTTTCAATTTCAGGCACAGAACAGATCCTGAGGCAGCTTGTGCCTCCAGGGGAGGATGGACACCAGCCTCCAAGGCGTGGAGTGCTCTACTTATAAATTTTCTCTAGAGATGGGCAGTCTCCTCCTTTCATTATTTCAAGGATGTTGCAGGATGCACTTCTCGTCTCCTGGAGGCCCCAAACAAGTGCTTTAGATACCTCAGTGATTACTAACTGCCCTGTAGCAGGAGCTTGTTCTAGAAGCTCCTTACTCTGCTGCCATCTTTCTGGTTGCCGCTCTAATGTAATTTTAATCTCATCCAGCATGTCTTTTACTCTCATTAGGTCTGTTACTTATCTTTGCAGGCTTTCAAATTGTTCTTTATGCTCTCCCAGTGTCTTCTTAATATCCTTTCCTTCATTAGTCTTATTTTCTATAAATTCTTTGATGTATTTAGGAGAGTTGTGTGATTATCACTGATTGTCTTAAATCCTGTAACTCTTTAGGATATTTGGTTTGTTCTTTAAGCTGGACAGTCTCTTTTTGTTTCCTAGTATATCTTGTAATCTTTTACTGGTGTCTAGGCAACTGAATATGTGGGTGAATTTACTCTGATGGCTAAATTCTCTCCCTAGCCTATTTTTCCACAACATTTCTTTGATATTTGGTTCAACTTATTCTCAGTCTTTAAAATTACCCAGCTTAGGTTTTCAAAATTGGGCCAGGGACTCCCTAGTGGGGTGGAGATTTTTCCCAGGGGTTGGATACAGAGAGCATGAACAGGTTTTTGTCCATGCAATTTCCAAACAGGAAAGCAGAACGTGCAAGTTAGTGCATCTTTCCAATGAGGTGTTTCAGTCTTGGCTTTCCTGTGTTCCTGTATTGAATCTCCAGAGAAGAGATTCAAAGTGAATTCTACTGGTCAAATTCACTGAAGAAGTGCACCCAACCTCCCCTCCCCTTTCGCTTGAAACAGATGACAGGAAGAATGATGTCTGTTTCCCTCAGTTGGCTGCAGTAAACCAGGAATTTTACCTGCTCTTACTATCTTTGGGGTGGGGGAGTGGAGACATTTCTGGCTGCCATGGGGGCTTGGTACCACATTTGTAATTTCAGTTTCTTTGTCTCTCTGTCCTTCACTCTTCTGGAAGTTGTGTAGCTCTGTCCTGGTCTAGTGACCTCCCCAAGCAATTCCCTCAGATAGCTTTTGCCTCTTCCTCCATTTTTTTTTCCTGAGTGCATTCAGCTCGGCCTTTTAGTCTATCACCTTATTTAGTACTACCATTTTTTATCCTGCCATGTGAGAGAGGACTCCTGGATTGCTAGCAGCCAAAGCTTAAGCATGAAACCCCCAAGAGACTGGGCTTACAGAGCATTTCAAGGCTGAAGAGAGGAGGTTATGCCTGATAACTCCTAGTTGAACTTGGGAAGAAAGCAGAACAACCAAGACAGAGAGGAGACCTGAAAAGAGACAAGCCTGACTGGTTGCCCACAGCTGAGCTATGGGAAACAGTAGATTCCAGTGGAGAAGGCAGGGACCTTGGCAGAGATCAGTAGCCATTTTCACCATGTGGCAGAACTCCAGGCTCACTGGTAGCTGACTTTGGTGAGACAGCATCTCTGCTGATGCTTTGATTTGGATATTTCACAGCCTCAGAACTGTAGGCTTTTACCCTAAATAAGTCCACATTATAAAAGTGAACCCCTTTCTGGTAGTTGGCATCAGTAACCCTTTGGCAAACTGAGATATTATATATCTGCCACCACACGATTTATTCCTTTATGCTGGGCTATGCCCTATTACTTACAGATATCATTCTCCTTAGGAAATGTTCAATGTAAGATAGGATCATGTGTTCCCATTTTCAATGGTTTCTCTCCATGAACAAATATATGTGGCAGACAAGCTGATTCAGCCCCTCTGTGCACCCAATAACTTGCAGGGACTTCTCAATGAAGTTTTATACAGTCATGGAGAGACCTTCAGCTGCCTTGCTGGCAGTGAGTGCTACTTAGACTTGTTTCATTGTGGAAATCTGATTTGGGAAGCCCTTTAAGATATCACAGCTCAGCTGTGTTCTTATCATCATCCAAAATAGTGGTAATGATTCAATCTACATTCCCCTAGACTCTCTTACTCTGTTATTTCTTGCAAATTTGATTAGAAAATAGTGTTACCATTCATATGCTCCAATCTACTGAATTGATTGAGGAAACTCAAATATTGGAAATGGGGGGTTCTACAACTTTCTACAATGTATGTAATGTATGTAGTAGGAAGAACCACAAATATCTAAACATTTGGTCAATATATTTACATGTGCATCAATGTAAATAGCCCTAAAGATTGTATCCTGAAATCTGCTCAAGCAACGTTACAAGTTTCCAGATTTTAATTAATTTTTATTTTTATTTTAAATCACCATGTTTCATTCTAGATCCTGAGCATTTCTATACATTTTTAAATCACTTTGATAATTTTCCAAAAACACATGTTGATAATTGAGAGGTAAATTTTAAAGATGAGGAATTTTTAATTAATGATTTTTCCAAGAAATGAATATGCTATGTTCTCCAATTACTTACATCTCAGTTGATATTTTGCAGTACACTTTGAGTCTTAGGAGGAGATTTTAAAATATGCTATTATTTTGAATACTAGGTATTTTATATTTTGGGAGTATTTGCTAGTTGTGGGGCTTTTGTTTTGAAATTAAACACATTTTTTGCTGATATAAACCTACAATTGATTTTTTATTGATTTAACCTGATGTCCAGGATTATTAACAAGACTTATTAATCATGTGACCTTACTGAATTACTTTATTAATTCTTTTGTTTTCCTGTATGTTTTAAATTTCTTTTTGTAAAGACAATCATGTCACATGCTTTTCCTATTCATGACTTCTAAAGGATGCTTTATTTATAATTGATATATGTTTATTTGCAGATAGTTTTATTAAATTATTATCTTCTATTCCAATTGTTGATGGATACATGATATTTATCTTAAATAGGGTAATTGGTTTTGTTGAATTTTGAATGTTAAAGCACTGTAATAGTAAACAAATAATTTTTGTGATATCACTTTATAGATAGTGCATTTGGTTTCTGAAAATTTCTTTAGGGTTCTGAAACTAAAACAATAAGATACATAGGTCTGTAATTCCCTATTCCTGTGACAAGATTCCCAGTTTTTTGGAACAATGAGTATCCTTTTATTTTCTATTCTATGGAAAATTTTTGTGAGCTCTGTGACACAACTAAGTATTTAAGCTCTTATTAAGTTGTAAGCAGCATCTATAAAAGTAGACATTGAGAAGGTAATAATGCTCAATGAATATTTATAAACTGAGCACACCATGTGACCAGCATGTAGAGGAAGTAGCAGGCTCTTATCATCTCCTAAAGCTGATCTCATCCACTTACAGTCAGGGCTCTTCAGTGTGTTTCTGTGGTATTTTCTGTGCTATTTGTCTCTTTGTTGCCCTTTCTGTCAAATTTTCCAGTTTCTAACTATGCCAGAAAATCAACTGATGCAAGTTAATTGAAATTTGCATTTATCCCTAATGTAAGATTTTACTCACACCTCATTCATAAAATATAACTAGCACCCAGATGTTATGAATTGGTAGCTTCATTTTACTAGATATTTTCTGCCAGAATTTCATGAAGGAAAACCACAGCACCATTCCCCTGAGCCCAGGTAAATCCATGGCAATGAGAGGGTGGGTAGGGTATGGTTTATTTGAATGTCCACTTCCCTGGTCCTTGCATGACCACTTTGAGCAGCTAAATGTCCTGCTTTTGAAGTGTTGCCATGTGAGATTGAGGCTCTGATTTAATTACTAGTAAATGGAGTTCTCTACATTTTGAGGCAGATATCCAGAGTTGATTTTCAGCATATTGTAGAAGGAATATTTCAAATTTGCTGTGCCAAGAAAGAAGGAGTTAAGGGGCTGGAAACTGCTTTCTGTCTCTCTCTGAAACTGGTTGTTCTGCATTTCAGGACTCCTAGTTTGTCCTATAGAAAATACAGGATAGTGTTAATGAGTTGTTGAAGACGTTCAATCCATAAATAGTGGCAACTCAGATTGCAAAGGACTTTCCAGAGTCCATGTTTATTTTGGCAAGAGAAGCCTTCTGCTTCATCAGGGTCAATATGACAACCACAAATTTCTCATCTCTTGTGTCCTCATGTACCTCTCTTCTTCATAGAAAAAATATTTATTTGGAAGTTTATTTGGAAGTTTTCTTCTACCCAAATACTTCAGTTCACAGGAAAGTAACAAAGACCCAAAGACCAAGCAGCCTGCAAGGCCCAAAGCAAAATCTAGAGGTCATCTACAATAATTTTGTACCAGGGCATCTCCTGGGTTATTTCATTAGCAACCCACCTGGAGAAACTTCTTGAAAACTAGTGTGTCTCATATCCAATCCTGATATAATCTCTATATTTCTATTCATAGGAAAAATGGAAGAGTTGAGTACAGTGTATATCTGTTGTTATTCAAGTTTAATTTTCTCTTTAACTCATTCTAATTTGTGATCTACCTCAACAACTAAAAAAACTACTATGGTCAGTATGCCTAACATTGTTGATGTCAAAACAAAACAATCATCTTCTTGTCTCATTTTTCACAGCCTCTCTTATCTTGAAATGCTGGTGACTTCTTTCTATTTCTTGAAATAATATCTTCTGTTGCTTTATTCTGGCTTGCCTTTGTATAACTCTATCAATTATGTGCTTTGCATATATTGCTGTTAAAAAAATATACTTATCATCTTTGTGAAAATAATTTAAAAATATGTCTAAATTTTAAATTAATAATGTTGCATGCAATAATATAATTCCAAGTAATTTATTCTATAAGTTCAGGTGATTTTATTTTTAATGGTAAGGTTTTTATCTTATAGACATTTTCCTTTTTATTTCAACTAATATTAGATTTACACGAAATTTTCAAAGAAAATACATATATTCTATCCCAGGTTTTCTTAATGACAACATATTACATAACCATGGTACACTTGTCCTAATTAAGAAATTGAGATTGGAACATTTATATTTACTAAACTACAAATATTATTATAATTGAACCATTTCCCACTAAAATCTTAAAAAAATTTTTTTATTAAAGCAGTTGTAGGTTTACAGAAAAAAGTACAAATAAAACACAGGTATCATTTGCTGCCATCACACATGTACTTTCCTCTATTATTAACATTTTGCATAAGTGTAGTGAGATTCTGGTTCAGGGAAGCAGTCATGTCAAGGGTGAGGAGCACAGGCCCAGACACTGGGGCTCTCTCACCAGATCTGAACTCTTGGCACATCAATAACCTACCCCTCTCTGTTTCTGTTTGTAGGAAGACATCTATAAAAAGGAGGTAATACTGCCAACTATTTCACATATTTTGTCTGCTTCTGTAAAAATAATACAGAAGAATATCTTCATTTCAATCATTATGTTATTAAATTCTTTGTATATATACTTCCAGTGTCTGGATCACATACTATGCTCATTCTAATAGTTTGTACATTAAGACTGTTCTCTTGCTCTTTGGTTTACCCTAAAACTTTTGTTGAAAGCAGGACATTTTGATTTAGATAGTAAATATTACTGTATTAGTTTATTTTCATTATTATTAATATTTGCTATAATTTGTTTTTTCCTGCTTTGCTATAATTGCACCCTACTTCTTGTTAGGTCTTTATTTTGGGGGTTCTGTGAGTATAGTCAGAGCTGACTTGGAGTTTACTCTTATGATATATACCTGGGTTGAATATTTTTCTGCTCTGGACACAAAAATGTTAGTTTTCTCTAGTGATTCCTTGTTTTTCTCTGCCTGTTGGGCTTGTGATCTCTTATGTGTGCTCTCTGTGGAGAGAGCTCCTTCCTTTCAGCTCTCCCAGCTGAAAGCCACCCTCATGTTTACTTGATGGGTGTAATGTGGTGGAGGAGGTTGGGCCTAGGGGTGCATTCACTGACCTTCTGTCTGAGCCTTATTCTTAGGCAGAACTTGCGAACCTGGGGCTGGGGTATGGCTGTCCATGTGTCCCTGTCCCTCTTAGTCAGAGGCAGTTTAGGGACTCTCATGAATTCCTGTTCCTGAGGGTAGAGTGGTGATTTACCATCTCTTCCCTCCAACAACTAGAAGGGTTTTCCTTCCAACAGTGTCTTCTGCTACTAACTTTGGTCTTTCCCTGGAGACATCTTTTATTCCTGAGGGAATACAGAGGTGCTGCTTAGAGAATTTTGGTGGTAGAATCTATTCACTTCACTAATTCTATAAGATTTCTCCTCAGGATATAGATGTGATGATTAGCCCATTTCTGATTAGTTATTTCATCTGTAGTGGAGCTAAGGGAGGTGGCTGCCAGTGCATTTTACCAGTGGCTGCTGATCCTCTCCCCCAGACAGCACCATCACAGGAAGATGGGGCCCTTTTTTGGAAGAAAACTCTGAAGAACTGTAGGAATCCTTCTACATATGTGACCTTTGGGAATTCCACACTCTTATGCCTTGACCACAGTCAGTCTTACAAAATTGATTGCATATTCTAGTATGATCTTTTAGTAAATAAATCACCATCTGTGGGCATCTTCCCCAGGTAAGCTAAGGTTTAGGTCCTGGCAGACATCTGCCTCTCTCCAGCTTACAAGTCTGTTGTTTGTCCAGTGACTTCAATTGCCTGATGTTTTGAAGTCAGTTAACTTTCAGTTTCTCCAGTTTTGTTTTTGTGGTAGTACTAAAAAAGGGCATTTAAAAAATGAGAATCAGGAATTTTTCTAATAGCTAGAAACTATAAACAATCCTAATATATGTCAGCATGTGAGTAGGTAAATGTGTTGGGGTATATGCCAACATTGGAATACTAGGAATACTGCTTAGCATTAGAAGAATGAAATTATATTGAGTGAAAGAAGGTAAGAAATATAAGCACATATCATATGATTTACATAAATTCTAGAAATTGATAACTAATCAATGTAGCATAAAGATCAGTATTTACCTGGGGACACAGTATGAGGTTGGAAGAGGTGGGAGGGAGGAATTAAAAAAGGACAAGAGAAAATTTGTAGGGCTGTTGGATTTGTGCACTATCTTGATTGTGATTCTGGTTGCATCGGTGTCCACATATGAAAGAACATAAATAATTTAACAACTTAAATATATGCAATTAATCAGATATCAATTATACATCAAGAATCTATTTTAAAAATGTAGATACATTGGTAAGTAGAGACAGATAGAGGCATAATAATAACACATGATGTGTCAGAAACTCCTGAAAAAAATTCCTGAATCCTGGCCTTCTCCACATTATTCAGGTTAACACTAGAATGTGGCTACAACACAATCAGTTCTCATTAAACAAAGGTGGGTGTGAAGTGTGTAACCCTCACTAGGTTTGTCACACTCTGTCCTGGAGCTGGTTCAGGGATGAATTTGGGTCTGGTGGTCTGTAGCACAGGTCTAGACATGGGCTCATGCTTTCAGATATGTACTTACAGTGTGCCACTCAACTCTTTCATTCTATTTTTATTTTTATATCTGTGAAATGGAGGTAGCACTGATAATTATTCCTATGTTTATTGTGCTTTTGTAAAAATGAAATAAAATGATGATATAAGAATTTAGCTCAGCACGGCCATATAAGAAAACAAATTTTCCTGAATGTTATCATTGCTGCCCTGTTTGTCCAGGACACACATATATGTTCTGGGAGTTGCCCCTCTGAAGGCATCCAACTTGAAACCTTGCTACATAGCAGGAGGAAATGCAAGTTGGGCCCCTCCCTCAGCAGATTAAAACCAGTCCAGCCCTGAAACTGCAGCTCTGGGATTCCCAGGTGTTCTCATTCAGTGATGGGAACCAAATAGATAGGGTTTCTCATGGAGTTTGAGCTTAGCTATGTTTAAATTATTGCAAGTTTAAAAGGAATTTGATGGATAAAAATGAATGTTGAGTATGTGAAGGCATATGAGTGAGAGGAACATTGACATTGTGTGAGAGTTTCCTGACCAGGTCGTCTTGTGCCTGGAGGTGTCCAGTGTGTGGTGCAGATAATGGAGTCTTGGGGAGACTTACGTAATGCCTTCAGGGTCTCTGAGACATTTCTGGACATCCTAGGGATTCACTTTCAGTAGCTAAAGTATGGACTGGTTCTAACCAATGGGGCCCCAGGAGGGGTATGGAGTGATGGAATTAAAGCACACTATGAAGAATCTATGAAGGGCCAGTTCATCATCTCAAAAAATAATGATTAGAGCATGTTGTCGTATCTCCAGATGGACGGTGTGTCAGCTGAGCACATGGCTGCATATTACTGAGTGAGTTGAAGTGAAGGAATGCAGTGTTAGCCCAGACTCAAATCTCCCCTACAAAATGGCCTTCAGGGGGCACTCAGGATCCCAAAGCTCCAGGATCATGTGCAGACAAAGGCAAGGAAGGGTAACTTTTGTCATCTGGAGTTTCCTCTAAGGATCTGTGTTTCCTCTTCTCTACTAGTGAACAGTTGTTCTGACCAGAAATCATTGTCCCTGAGGACACCTGGAGAGTTCAGCTGCTGAGAGCAGAGTGAGCAACTTTGATGCCCACAGGCTCTATTGGTATCCAGATGAACCAGCCAGGGGCTGAGATGCTGATCAGCTACTTTAGCTCAGCCATTTATGGGCAGGACACAAGACAAGGACTGTTCCAGCTGCCACTTACATCCAACAACCTGAATGCTCAAGATGAAAGAAGATATGCTGTGTGGGATCCACATTAGAGGGAGGAATGTAGAAGACCAGATGTATATCTCCCTGCTGTAACAACAGGACTGACTTCAGGGGTCTTTCAGGAAAGCTGAACCCAGGAACCAGGACCAGGGTAGGCACAGAGGGAAGTCAGGAACATGCAGGCCAAGGACCAAGTCAAGAGATAGGTGAGGGGAAGATCATGACCACCAAGCATATATGTAGGTACAGAGCAGGTGTAAGGAAAACTCAAGATCATTGAGTCCAGGGATGTGACCAGGGTCAGGTGGAGAAAGAGGTCTGGATGACTGAGACCAGGGACCATGAACAGGGATAAGTACAGGGGAGCTAAACACTACTGAGTGCCAAGGACAGGGACTGGGGCAGGTGGAGTGAGAGCTGGGGACCAAAGAGCCTAGCCTCCAGGGCCAAGGCAGGTGCAGGGGGCACTCAGCAATATGGACTCAAGGAGACAAGATTGGATCTGTGCAGGGGAGTGCAGGATCATCAAGGTCAAGTCCAGGAGCAGGAGAAACTCAGGACCATGAAGACAAAGGGTCAGAAAAAGGTGGAAGTTAGAAGAACTAATCACAGAGATCAGGAGAAGGGGCTTGTGCAGGGGAGCTCAGGACCACCAATTCTAGGAGCAAGGACCAGGGACAAGTGCTGGGTGCAATAGGAACACATAGTTTAGGGAATTGGACCAGTAGCATGTGCAAGATGAGCAGAAAGTATTTACCGTTCAGAATCTGGGCTTTCTTGTTATAACTTCTCTATTCATCTTATGAGAAAGATCAGGTAAAATTCTTCTTGAATCTGCTTTATGGCTTAAGGCAGACGTTTAGTGAAATTTCATTAAGGCACTTAAATTTGGGTAAATTAGAGGAGGGTTTATGCTCCTTAATGTTTTCCCTAAGGAGAGAGTCCTGAGGTGTAGTGTTTCCTTACAGACTCAGCTAAGTACAGAGAATAAACAAGTTTAAGAACCTGCTAGGAGTCGTAAAAATAAACTGCATGAGAGATTGATTTGAGCCATTTCAATTCTATAATAATTACTAAGTATACATTTTATAAAACTCTATTCTAAGAAGAAATAGTCACACACATTAAGTAAAACAAACTCATTCTAAATTGTGGCACATAATAGACTCAACACAGTTTATCTGAATTTATTGGGTTAGATACATTTAACTTCAACTTCAAAACTTTAGAATATCGAATAAAAATCAGCTAACAGAGGAGATAAATGGATCACAAAAGTTATTGAGCAGATTACAGGCTGTGCATTTGTGCTAGGTATTTGATAAATATGTATTTCCATTAGAGTAGAGGCACACTGACAATATTTCCAAAGACATCCTTGTTCCTTGGCTGCATCCACCTCCCTTACCAGTTTCTTCAGCAAGTTTTCATGGCCTGCATAAAGAAATCCCTGTACTTAGTGAAGTGGACTGTTTTCTCCTAGGGATCAACCAGCATCCTCCTCACAGAGGAGCCCCAGAGACAGGGAACTCCCCTGGCCCCTTTGACCTTTACATACAAATGTACCTCCCACATGCAAATCAACACTTAGGCCAACTGATGAAAGCACAGCACACATGGGCTTAAATTAAGAACCCCCCGGATCATTAAAAAATTGTCTGAGAGTTTTGAGCATCATACAAAGGAACATGAAGCCCTTGTGGTTCTTTGTCTTTCTGATGGCAGCTCCCAGAGGTGAGTGTCTCAGAATTTAGATATGAAGGTAAATGGGATGCTGTCTCTGAGCACAGGACTCACTGTGCTTCTCCTTGTCCGCAGGTGCCCTGTCCCAGCTGACCCTGAAGGAGTCAGGTCCTGGGCTGGTGAAGCCCTCCCAGACCCTGTCTCTCACCTGCTCTCTCTCTGGAGACTCCATCACCACGAATTACTGCTGGGATTGGATCCATCAGTCCCCAGGGACAGGGATGCAGTGGTTGTCAGAAATATGCTATAATGGTAATACTTACTACAATCCATCCCTCAAGAGCTGACTCTCCACCTCAAGAGACACATCCAAGAACCAGTTCTCTGTGCAGCTGAGCTCTGTGACTGCTGAGGACACAGCTGTGTATTACTGTGCAAAACACACAGTGAGGGGAAGTCAGTGTGTGCCCAGACACAAACCTACCCAAGAAGGAGGGGTCTGAGCTGCAGGGGGTGCTCATGGCCCACCCACAGAGAGACTCAGTTTCAAAGAAGGCTTAGAAAATGGCAGATTCCTGTGATAATATAGGGTTTTAAATTCTTGCTTAAAATCATTGAATCCTTAGTGATTCTCCACTACATCTATTCTAGGTAATGCTATTGATTTTCCATGTTTCAAACACAGAAAATATATTCACAATGTTATTGTACATTTTATGATATTTAATACATACAAATGTAAAGAAGTTGTCTTGATTTTGTTCTTCTGGATTAGACTGGAAGTATGAAAAGAATTTGTTTTTTCAACTAACACTCTGACACTTTGCAGTTAATTCTCAGGATTTAATTCCCTGTCCTTGTTGTGCCCAGGCAAAATATACTAATAATAATGATAATAATATTAAATCTGCATGATTGTTTATCATTTGGATAGATTATTTTTTGGTAGAATGATTTTGTCTGAATTGAAAATTAAACACCCAAATTTCTTTTCAAAGAGTGTGAGCATATATATATGTATCCTTCTGCTCCAGGCTATTCATTGTTATTGGCTCCCCAGCTTAACTCCCCAGCATCAGGTAGAGTCACATGAACTCAATGAAAAGGAACAGAAAGAAGGACAGGCTTGCATGTCCCTGGGTGCATCATCCAGGAGCCTTATCTGGTTTTCTCCATGATGGACAGGGCTTATTGGGGTTGTACATGATACAAAAGCCCAGCAGTCTGACCCCAAGAGATCAGCTCCCTTGATGGACTTGGGAAAACTACCCACTTCTCCCTGGAAGCAAATGCCTCATGGATTCAGAGACTTGTCTGTTGTCAAGAAACCTGGAAGTCCTTCCTGAGCTATTACCTTTGGGGAAGATGCTGAACTGCCCTGAGAGTAACAAGAAAAAGAAAATGTGGGACATGGTGCATCTGTACCCTTGTTTCTTTGCTGACAGGTTGGCCTCTGCCTCTGGAGGGCTCAGGCTCACTTGTCTCACTTGTCCCCTGCAGCTGGATCTGACTGAAAGCTGCACCTATGCAAACCTCTGGGGGGCCCTCTGGTTCTAAGGTGGACACAAACCTAGGAGATAGCAACCCTGCAGGATGACAGCTGGTCAGGAATTAGGTAAGACAGCAAGAGACAGTACAGGAGAGGCCTGGGATCAATGACCAGTGTCCTCCATTCCTATACTGAAGGGACCTGATATCCTTCTCATTGGGTGAGCTCCAGGATGGACATCAGACAGAGGGTTTCCAAGGCAGTACTGTAGGACACACTGGATTGTATTAAGGGATGTGTAGACATGAATAATAAAATATGATAGATATGAGAGTATAATAATATGATCTGTGAGGAGTCATCATAGAATTTCAGAAAGACTGAAAGATTCAGCCCTCCCCTCACTGAGTTTCAACAGTGACCTTAGTATACCCTTATATTTCAAAGTCTAAGGATATGACTTTCAGAAACTGTGAAACAGAGAACAGTCACACAACTGTTGTTACTATGTGTACTGTGTACATTACTTTTTCCAGCTGAATTTCTTTATAGTTTTCTTTAATATTAAAATATTTATAGCTTTAATTTTATGAACACATATTAATAAAGCATAAATCCACCCAAAGTATATAATCAATGGTATTTGGTATAACTACTTAGTTATATATTCATCACTTCAATCATTTGTAGAACATTTTCATTTCAGTAATAAGAATACTAAAAAACAGAAAATGAAACAAACAAAAATCACCACCTCTCAATCTCACTATGCTTCCCTTGCCATACATAGGTGCTATTCTGTTCCTTCTCTCTAGTTTATTTTTATTTATATTTTATTAAAAACTGTCTTATATATGTAATTTTCTTTTTTTATTATAGAATTGTGAGCTTACAAAACAATCATGCATAATTTGCAGAAATCCCATACATCACCGCTCTATGTTGACCTTACATTGTTGTGAAGCATTTGTTACAGATTATGAAATAACAGCATCAAATTATTACCATTAACTAGGTTCATAGCTGTACACATTCCTTTTACTGTGGTCTCCTTCCCTATGGTTTTCACTGACAGTCTTAATTTGATTAGTTAAACGTAAGAGCCCTGATTCCCACAAGGATGCATGATTTAAGAACCACAAGCAAAATGAGTAATGGGAATCCAGAAGGTGGAAGAGGTGCTGGGAGAATTAGGTGCTCTCATGACCTCCTCTAAATTCCAGATTCCTGGGAAGATATGGATGCATGCAGAAGATGTCCAAATCTGCACTGGAAGCAGGAAAGTATAAGAAAAAAACTTTCTTCACAGTTAGAAATGATGATTTACCATCATCGATAAAAGTGTTCAAATTATGCTGGGAGCTTCATCATCCAATAGTGTTCCCTTTATGACTCACTATTAGTGGTGATAATCACATAGTGATTATAACAGTGTGAAAACAACTGGAAAAGGACAAGTGAAATATCCAAGGTCATGCAGGTCCTAAGGGTGAAGCCTGAATATTGACGCAAATGAGGAGTCTATGGGACCTCATTCTCTGTACAACATGTTCTGCCCAATGTCCTCTCATTTTGTTCAGAGCAGGATGTTAGGATGAAGAAAGTTGTAAGCTCCTCAAAAAATGTGCTCCTTTGAGAGGGGAGAGAAGGGAAAGATAGGTGTTTCCCTAGCAGCGTGGATTCTCATGCCTTCAGAGATTAATTTGTACCATCAAGGCTCACTTTCTGTGGACTGACAGCTTCTCTGAACTGGAGTGGCCCCTGGGCCACCATTGTATTTTTGGAACAGTACACTTGCTTTCTAGTTTCTGAGGTCTACATATGGAAAGATACTTCATCTCAGGATAAATCATCCCCAGAATGTCACCCAAACTTGATAAAATGACTTAGATGTTGATATTGGTAACTTTTTTTCAGATGATATTTAGATGGTACTTTGGAGTTGAGTTGATGCTCTAATGAGGTGAGAATTATGAGAATGTTGAGATGAGAAGAATTTATTTTGTCAGAGATGCACATGTTAAAGTGGACCTGGAGATGTGATTAATTTAAGGATCTTGACATAAGGGAGATTACCCCAAATTATCCAGTCGGACCTTTAATGTACTCTCAATTTCCCTTATAAGGAGGGACAAAGTGTGAAACCAGAACCAGGTCTGCCCTTCAGGGAGCCCAGGAGGGGGCTGGGCTGAGTGGGATCAGTATCAACAAGCATAAGCTCTTCCCAGGAGGAGGGATGGTGTAGGCAAGGAAGAGGCTTCCTGCCAGTGTCCTGGGCTTCCTCTCTCATTTCACCTCCCCAGCTTCAAGTTTCTAGCTCCTTTCCTGACTCTGAAAATCACATTATATTTCCAGAGAAAATGCCCATCAGATGTGGGCAGAGTCTAGATTGTCACCAAGGAAGAGGGACATTTTACCATTGTTTTGTGTCCTGGGAGTCCCAGCATGGCCCCCAGTGCCTTTCCTCATCTGATTCAGAAGAGACCTGAGGGAGATGACAACGCAGAGTTTAATGAGATTCAGGAGAAATTATACAAGTTAAAATAGTGAAGCAATGAATACTTTCTAATATGGAGTCTGGTGATAGTGGTGCATATCGGGGATTAAAATGAACATCTTGAAATTATACACTTTAAATCTTTGACCTTTAAGGTGTAACTCAACAAACTTATTTAAAATAGGGAGATCAAATATTGAGTGGAGAAAAGGGAAAGGCTGGAGGTATGAATTATAGAGGCACAAGAGAAAAATTGGAGGAGTTCACTATCCAGTTTGTAGTAACGGTAACATGTATTCACACATATATGTTTATATAATTTTCTTTTTTTATTTCAATAAAATATTCACTAGATGGGAATGGATGTGGCTCAAATGGTTGGGCAACTGTCTCCCATATGGAGGGACCTGGGTTCGATCCCTGGGACCTCCTGGTAAAAAAAATATACATATATATTGAAGGTGTGTGAGCCACCAGGCCCCGTGCATGGGTGTGCTGTCAGACCCCACAAGTGGGCGAGGCCCCAGGTCCCATGCGTTTTTTTAAAAAAAGTATAAAATATATATATATATATATTCACTAAAAAAGGAATAGATTTTAAATAATTTTATACTCTAGTTTAGTTCTGACAAAGGGAGAGTTTGATTAGAAGGTAAAAGCTCCCTTGCACTTCTGGTGTTCTCAGGGTTAGTTCCAAAATCCTGGAGTTAGCTTGAGCCATTTACCTGAAGATTCTGCCTGGCACTGACCCTGGTCAAGTTGTGGACATTTTTTTCCAGACCTTTCTGAAAATTCTACTACAAGGTTTATTAACCATTTTCTATTATCTGGTGATTTTTACTTGAGATTGTTTTGCATTCTCCATATTTTCATGATTTATTACCTCTTAAGTACTGTTTTTCTCTTCTTTCGTGCAGAGTATTTGTTGTGGGGTTCCACTGACTCCTTCTCTCCTATAGACTATTACACTATATTTTCATCTCTTAAATTTGATACTAAGTACCTGGGAAGGAAAGTGTTTTATCCAACACTCCACTTCCAGAACCAAGTGTGTTGCCCTCTGATGTCATACAACACAATGTTATTTTGTAAAGATTCATTCAGAGAATGAAAATATACCCAGGCTCTATTCCAGTGTAAATACTTTCCAAAAGTCTTGAAGAATGTAAAGACTTGAAATTGAAGTACCACAATGCTAGGTAGACTAAATATTAGCAACACAATCTTAGCATTCAAATAAAATGGCATGCTTTTGAACAGAATAAAAATTACTTTTTCTTTATAATTTCTTCAAGGTAAAAACATGGAAAACCTTGAAATATCTAATGGCAAAATGACAGCACTACACAAAGACTTTTGTTTGTGTTTTATCACTGACCATTGCCTCAAAACTTCATTCTGGAAGTATTATTACTGATTCAAATCCTATAAAAATATTAGCAACATTGTGATTAATATTTACACAATTTTTTTTTATTTTAAGAAAGGTGGTTTGAGATCACACAGTCACTTTTCCACACCCTCAAACTTCCTAATGCTACAATTTCAATAACAGTGAAGGCCACCTTTAATGGAGAGATATAGCTATTCTAAGCAATTATCAGTTGTTAGGCAATCTAATCATGGTGGGTACTCAGTGGAGGACAGCAGAGTTAGTCCTGTGGGAAAATGAGGACCAAAAGCATGAAGATCACTTCATAAATTATTTCTGTCCAAGTGACTTCTGGGAAATCTCTGATTGGTGAATCATCTCCATTGAGGGACAATAAATCATTGACCAAATAGACACAGCATAGAGCGCTGAATTAAATGGCAATTGGGTTTTCTCAGGGACATCATGATTATGAACACCCCATCTATGTCTCCTTTCTCAATATGGAAAGAAAAGTTAGGTGTGCATTAAATATTGAAGGATCAGCACCATTCAGGTTCACCTTGAAGGCATCAGTTTCCATGGAGATTCCTTTGCTGGCACATCTTGGATGAAAACATGATTCCTATCTCCAAGTACAAACTCATGTTGTAATCAATGGTGAGGCAATGGTCTCAGCTTGTAGGTCTTCATAATAGCCTTAACTCTATGTGTAGCTTTTGTTACACAGCACTCCACAACTGAGTAACTATTCTCATGATAATTTCATCAATCAGCACATCCTCCCAGGGTCAACTTTCCTGTCCTACTATCCTCTCACAGTGCCCTGTCCTTTCTCCTTCCCAAGGTAACTCTGTATACCATCCTTTTCCATGATTAACAGAATGTATTTGTAATTCTAGAAACCATTTTCATAATTAAAAATCTTCAAATGTTCTTCAGACATTTACTCAGATCCTGGTCAAATTCCTCCATGGAAACTGTGTTCTCATGCTCCAAGCAACAGAAAGAATTGGTAGAATTCATTGTATCATGCATTCTAGGCAACACAAAATATTTATCCAGTAACACATGGTGTTTACTGTGAGTTCCTGGTTTACCCTGTGCAGCTATGCCCCTCTGTCACTCTATTTCTATCTCATAAACTTCTCTCCCAGCCTTGCATGATTGTTACCTGGCACCAGATATTTTACTTAATTTCCAAACTCTGCCATCAAAATGGGATACTTCAGGAACACTATCTACTATTGTTTACTTCTCATCACTGCCTTTATTGCTTCTTTCAATGCTGTATCATCTGCCTTATACCTTTTTTACTTTTAAGTCAATTAATTAATATTTTTAAATAACCACCTTGTAATATTCTGCATTCAAATTCATCAGTTCTAGGCAGTGCTATGATATATCCAAGATGAAAACTCAGAACATATTTTTACTGTTATTCCCTGCATGTGAACATATATATATGTTTTCATATATGTCATAAAATGTTATATGTACAATGTGGGATTTTATCTCTTTTTTCTGCATGTGCCTGAAAATGTGAACAGAACTTAGAGTCTTTGTGAAGGTAATTCTCTCAGCTCAAGTCTGAGAACACCCACACCAAATTGTGACCACCCACCATCATGTAGAGGACCATGTTCTCAGGGAAAAGAAGGAGGAAATGGGAATTCCTGACATGGACATTGGTGAATCATCAAGGGATCTCACTTTCTTCATTCAATCTCATGAACCATCAAGGAACAGGCCCACACACTTACTTAAAGACCCTTATAAATTAAGATTTTAGGCAAAGGCCTTAAAATTAATGACACGCTTATTTCACACACACACAAATACATGCAGGTTTTAAAAAATGTATAGTATATATAAAAGCTAAAAATGGCAAAATAATAATGTATGTTTTCCAAAGTTCATTCACAATACCATTTGTATTTAATTTAGACACTTCTTTTAATATATCAAGTATGCATCAATCATTCATTGGCATATTATTTTTCCCTAAAATAGCCAATTTTTATATATTGTCAAGCTCCCCATCATAGTGTACTGTGATGTAAGTAGATCAGCAAAAATATGTGTCCCATTCCTCATCCTTGCTGCACAGCCACAGTTTTCTGAAGCCTGAGTTTAACTGACAGTTTTCACAGACATATCAGACCTTCTCACAGCTGTGTATGTGGGAAGTCCAGCATGGCTCCAGCTGCCTGCACCTTGCCCTGCTTGCACTATGGGAAATGGCTTTCTCATCAGTGTGACTTGTGCTTGAGGAATGAGAGTTCCTCTTACTGGTAGTGAAGGTCCAAGTGCACCTTTAGGGCCAAACACAAAGACAGGAACACCCTTCCAGAACTTGCTTCTGGTCTATTGGACATTCTGATTCCCAGGTTTCTGGAGAGGCTGGGATATAAGGAGGATGAACAGTGCTGGGAATACCTCCCCAGTGTCCCAGGCCTCCTCCCACACAATGCTTAGCTTATAATAGATTTCTGCCCCCTCCCTCCCTGGTGTACATCATCTTTCCCCGCAGTTTTCCTTCCCTAAGGTACATTTGCTTTCCACCAGTGTACTCATCTTCTCATTTTTGGAGTCCTTCACCTGCTTTTATTTCTCAGTGAAGAGAAGGCAAAAATTAGGGGAACTATAAAGTAACCAGGGCATACTTAATTGAAATATCAAAATACCAGGTGCTTTTTATTCTCATCACCTTTATGATTCTCATTAAGGAATCATTTCAAAGGAAGGATAAAATCTAGAGTAAGCTCTAAGATATACTTTTAAGATGATAGAAAAAATTAACAAACATGCTTTATGGGTCTCAAGTGTGTGGATAACAGATTTTTCCACTAACAAATTATTTTCATGAATGGTCTAGAGAATATCACTCAAATATTGAGAGGAATGCTGTGGAAAGGGCTTTATTTCAAGATGTGTGCCTATGGTTTTGGTAACACACAGGGCATCCCAGTGAGAGTTACACATAATCTACAAATACTGTATGATAATTATAGTAGTAGAAAAACAGAAAATATGGAATAAAAATATCCATTGATCTTTTGAAATACAGTGTGAAGAACCAAAGCCAAAGAACAAAACCTAGAAACAGCAACAATTTCCCACAGAAAAGAAAGATTTATTCAGAGTATGAAATGACAATTCAACAAGTTCAGCCATGAGCCAGGGTAAATTATTCCAGGGAGAAGGAAATAACTATGACCCAGGAAATGGGGACAGATGTCCCACTGGAGTTCAAGATCACTCTGAGCCAGTGACTCCTATGGGTTTACTGTCCTTTCTTTGAATGGATAGTGTGTGGAGGTCTTTTGGAATGTGTCTTACCATTACAAGTTGGTTAAAGCAAGGGGTAAATGGATTTTTTCTTTATTTTCCCAGGTCTCTACATGGAGAGGAAACTGAACTTGAGGAAACACCTGAAAATTCTGATTATCTCCTGACAGATGAAGATGGTGTGATCACAGACTTCACACCTGAACCTGATGAAATAATTGGGCCAAATTTGCAGGTATTGAAAAGGAGTATGAATAGTTACTTCCTAAGGGAGACTGGGGAAGATGGATGATTACATTAAAAAAAAAATAGTCCCAGGAACATTTCCATTCCAAAATTCCTTTCTACTAACTGGAATCTCCTACTGTCAAATGGGAGAGTCTCTCTCCTTTGTCTTTATATTTGTTTTAGTTACTAGTTTCTCAGTAACATGATGTGTGCCTTTCATCCATTTTTCTTTTTCTTTCTTTCTTTCTTTCTTTCTTTCTTTCTTTCTTTCTTTCTTTCTTTCTTTCTTTCTTTCTCTTTCTTTCTGTCTTTCTTTCTTTCTTTCTTTCTGTCTTTCTTTCTTTCTTTCTTTCTTTCTTTCTTTCTTTCTTTCTTTCTTTCTTTCTTTCTTTCTACCTTTCTTGCTTTCTTTCTTTCTTTCTATCTTTGTCCACCCATTAACTTATGTACCCACCCATTTTCTCTATTTGTCTACTCTGGAAGAAACCATTAACTTTATTGTATGGAATTTCAACTAGGCCATGTGGAGAGACACATGAAAAAGGCATATGTAAAGAGCTGAGGTCATCAGTTGACAGCTTGCATTGAACAATATAAACATTTGTCAGAAAGATTCAATCCAGTCAAGCCTTCACAAATAAAAATTTTGAAATTAGAAGACTATTTGTATGTTAAGTCACTGGAATTTGGTCTCTTTAACGCAACTTTGGATAACAGAACTTTTATTTGTTATTTCACTTTATATGGAGATCAAAAGGACCTGAGCTAGAGATACACATGAATACAATGGTGGTGATTATTTGGCTAGATTTTCAGGAAATTGAGAGGAAAAGTTTGGATTATCATTTTTAAAAGATAAAGTATTGTGTCTCAGGGAGTTTCCACTGCAGAAGTGTTGAACATGGTGTGCAGAGGATGCTCAACTTATAGAATGCCGCTGACATACTTGTAATCATGAGACCCTGCAAGGTTTGTCACTGA